>JAVQKC010093895.1:0-19567 GCA_036025475.1 Philypnodon macrostomus
AATTATTTAATTGTCATTAATCGAAGATGTACCAAACTCAATCCAGTTCTGCATCTTCATGATTTGTACCTGTGTGCAACAGTTGAAAAAGATCCAGCAAAGACTTTTTGAGTTATTGCGTTCACAGTAACAGGTCATGAAGTTGAGGATGCAGAGGTTGGGGTTTGATGGAGGCAGAGGATTTACTGTAAGGACCACTGAAGGGAGTGGCAAAAAGAAAAATACAGATTGATATAATGAAAGAACTAGTTTTGAAACAAGCAAATGGGTAGTGTGTGCCTCACCTCCCAGCTCACGACCACACAGCTGGGGGACTTGCAGGTGGTCGATGGAGCCTTGCACTGCTCAGGGGCTCCGGGACTGGTGGTAATCTCAAAGCGCTCTGATAAAGGGCCGAACTGGAAGAAAAAGCAATGCAATAAAAATCTAAAAGTAGATGGTTTGGGTGTTTCAGAGGAGTGCCTAAAGCAGTCCATTAGTGATGAATGCGTTTTGACAGTGCTTCTCACCCCAGCTTTGTTGGCAGCCTTGAGCCGGAAGCTGTAGTTTTTTCCGGGCAGCAATCCGCCCACTGAACAGTCGAGTTCTGGGCCCTGGTAAACCTCTCTGCTCTCTTCAGTCTGCGGCCCACTCACTTCTAGACTGTAGAAGGACACAGGGCTGCCTCCGTCCACCAGAGGGGGGGCTGAACAATACAAAACAAGGCTTTACTCATCAATACTATGACAAAGGCAACACACAAGAGCCAGTTCATAGATCCAGAGCACCTGGCAAATGGCAATTTATATTTCAATGTCAATGTCTTGATAAGTATTATTATGTGGTTTCTTAAGCAATACAATAGGTTCCAGTGCATTCTCCTTACTAGATAGATGTCAAACATAAAAGGTAAGGGTATCCGGTTAGCCATCTATAGAATTCCAAAAAAGTCAATTGTGAAATACAGCTACGTCATTAGAAACCACACCTTGTCACTAATAGTATATACCATTAGAGTATTATCACTTTTTGCAGTCATGTCCAGTAGACTTACATGTGTGTCTTTTCATGAATAAGTAATTGTACCAGATCCAGTATTTCTGGCAAATAACTACAGCTATGTTCTTTGCACCATGTTAAATTTGTGTTGTTTAAAGCTGTTTTTTTGTTGCATTCAGAGCTAGGATCTGCGGACACAGACCGATGAGATTCCATAATATCGTTGTTTCGCCGATATAATTTACTTGATTTCACAGGACAGGAGCGCTCTGATTGTTGGATACATCCATTATCCATCCAGAACTAGAATCTAGCAGGAATAATGTGAAGAAGCTCACAATAAAAGTGCATCAAAACATTCATTTGTTAATTATTTAATTGTCATTAATTGTAGAAGTACCAAACTCAATCCAGTTCTGCATCTTCATGATATGTACCTGTGTGCAACAGTTAAAAAAGATCCAGCAAAGCCTTTTTGACTTATTGCGTTCACAGTTTTGGCCCGCAATTAATTAAGTATTTAATTAATTAATATTTATCGTAGAAGTACCCAAATCAATACAGTTCTGCGCCTTTATGGTATGTACTTGTGTGCAAATGTTGAAACTGATCCGGCAATTTGTTTTTTAATTATCGCGTTCAAAGCTAGGATCTGCGGACGCGGACCGACGTGATTCCATAATATCGTTGTTTCGCCGATATAATAAAGAATGCCTCTATAGCGCCCCCATGTTTATGACCCCTATGGGACCCTGACCACACTTACTTTGGCAGAGAGCAATGAAACTTGGTACAGTGATTCTTCACAATGTACCCAACATAAAATATCATTATAGCCCCACCCTACAACAAACAGGAAGTCAGACATTTTTAATTGAAATGGTGAAGACAGGTATATTTGACATGCCTCTAACTTGCACATACTTTGCCCGATTAGGCTCAAACCTGAAACACCTAATTACCCCCCGGTCCTGAACACATCTGACCAATATGATGCCAGTTACCTCTGTTGCGCCTTAGGGAGTCTTAGGGAATTTTACAAAATTTCGCAAAAATATTCTTCACAAACATCCAGACAAATCACAAAAGTCAAATAGACCCTTCCCATTTTTGTCATACCCGTCACCTATAAGGATCACTACCTGTGACCTAAACACCTTTATTTAACACAGTTATATACTGTTATAATAAATGTCACTACTATGTTAAATAAAGGTCACGGGTAGTGACCTTTATTTAACACAGGGGTGACATTTATTTAACATTTAACATTAACATTTAAATAAAGGTCACTACCCGTGACCTTAACACCTTTATTTAACGCAGTATATAACTGCGTTAAATAAAGGTCACTACCCGTGTTAAATAGGTAGTGGCTCGCCGATTACGTCGCTGTGCCATTGCTACGACTCTCCACTCGTGGTGGCACTGCAGTAGTTTGTTAGTAGACCCTGTTTCTTCTTCATACGTCACAGTCGTAGCAATGGCACAATGACAGCGAGCACATGATGCTGAGGCACCCCCTCGTAGGTGGCATAGGCGCAGAACACTGCGCAGGCGCCGCAGACGAGTGGCTCTGCGCAGGCTGGGGCACAATAAACACTCTTTGAGTAGCACTCACTCTCTTTTGTTTCTTTTTTTCAGGTCACTACTGTGTTAAATAAAGGTCACTACCAATGACCCTTCCAATGTTTGTCATGGTTTGGGGGCAGGGCCTCTTAATTGCTTGTTATAAATTGCTAAATTGCTCATTTATGTCTGAGACGAGACTGAGACCGAGTAAATCTGTGTCTGAGACGAGACGTCACAAGACAATGAAAAAGTGGCTTTTTCATTGCTCTTGAGACAGGTCTCAACTACTACTACACTATGGGGATGCAATTTATACTAATGAAAAAGCATTTGCGATTGTGATTAGATTGGTGATATTGCTTTTAAAAGTGCCTTACCTATCCTCTGCTTGATAGCCTGTAGCTTCTCTCTGGCTGCTCTGGAGTTCTTGTGACCTTCTGACACTTGTTGGACCAGCTTTCTCAGCTCCTTCTCCTCCTTTAGCCTCTTCTCAGCATATGCTTGCACCAACTCAGCCGTCTTCACCACAGAAATACAAACAACAGTCAGTCTATTGTCTTGTAGTTACGGATGATTGCTGTGAAATCTTCTGTAAAGGCCATTCTCTTCACTTTCACACTCATCACCTCTTGTTTATGTATCTGCGCGGCCCTCTGGTTCTGTCCCATGAGCCGTGAGCGGGCCATGGCTGTCTCCTCTTGGCTGATGCGGCCCTCCAGACGCCGGCACTCCACCAGGGCCAGCTGCTCCTGGAGGTCCTTGTCACGCATCTGTTTCTGCCACTGAAGGAAGGACGAGGGCTCCTGGTCCCCCTCCACCAGTCGCTCCATTCTGACACACAGCACTATTTTAGCCTTATTTATGATGAGAACGCACACACTTTTATTTGAGTTTATTTTTTTCACTAAATCAAAAGTCATTTTTAAGGGGGAGCTATGCAACTTTGTTTTACCTAATTTTCCTAAATAAGAAAAAGTTATTGGTCAAAGTGGTAACCCACATCATAGAACAGGGTTGGATAAAACATGTGTTAATTTTCTAACAATTTTAGATTTGGGGGGGAAATGTACAGACTACATTATGATAAAATCTGTATTCTTTGTGTTATTACAGTATATTACAACAATACTGTGACCAAATCACTTTAAGTGGTCAAGTTGCATTGTTCCCGTGCATGCATATACATGGTGAGTACTTCCTTATAATGTGCATATAACTTTTACTTGAGTACAGATTTTGAGTACTCCGACTTTCTACCGAGATTGTACTGTACCTTTGCAGCTCCTGTTTAAGTTGACGATCAAAAAGCGCCCCCTGTCTGAGAATAGCTGCGCTGTTCAGTTTAATATCCCAGCTGGACTAATAGAATGAAAAGGTCGTGGAGATGAATATTAAATAGACCATACTGAGATTTAAACGTTATATACAGTAGACTATATAACTCACTTGTTTGGTTGTGGAGGGGAATCTAGAAGAGTGGAAAGAGTTAAATTTGAGTTTAGAAACCATGTCCTCCTCTATCTCAGTCACCACTTTCTGTGAAGGAATGTTTAGTTATGACAGTTTATATGAAAGAGCGCTAGGTGGTTTACATATGCATTGCAGACATAGAAATGATAAATGAAATGTCACTTGATATGTTAAAAAATCCGGAAAGGGTGCAACTGGAGCAAAAGTGAGTTTAGAAAAAAAGAAGGGTTTCTGAGCATATAATGAACAAACTATTGTGGTCATCAACATTTCTGTAAGGACTTGTCCAGTAAAACTTAAAACCCAAAAACTGTGTACATTAAATAAACATACGATGGGAGGTACATTCACTTACGTTTACTAACCAGGCTCTGACATTACCTACATGTAGCACAGTGGTTGGCATTTGTCAAAAACATCTTAATTTGCAATATTTTGAAGCTAATGCTAATTTCTCTATTTCTGTTTACAAACTTTTAAAGGATCTATAGGACATGAACTAACTGACCTGATAGTGTTCAGACTTGGTTGGGTTGACACATCTGAACGACCTTGTATTTGCCTCGTTTAGCAGTTCCTATATCAAACACAAAGGAGTTGTTACATACTCAGTCACTGCTACTTTGGGCTAGAGGCGTGGTACAGCCTAAACAGTGGTCATAGGGCTAACACTTAAAAACATACACGGATAAGCAGTGATGCACTCTCACATTTATTTGTTATTGGACATTTTGATTTACTAACTGGGCCTGTGCTGTCGTCCCCGACAGCAAGGTGTATATATCGGCGAAACGGCCCCATACGTCTGCCCCATACGTCTGCCCCATACATCTACCCCATATGTCTGCTACAACTGTCACCAACAGGCACCTTAATCAGACATTGTGTGATTTCTAAGGGTTTTTATATTGTTAACGAGCAAATAAGAGGCCCCGCCCCCAAACCATGGCAAACATGGGAAGGGTCTATTTGACTTTTTTGATTTGTTTGGATGTTTGTGAAGAATGCTTTTGCCAAATTTGGAAAATTCTCTAAAACTGCATTCTTCTTTCAGTCTATAGGGGCGATATAGTGGTAACTGCCATCATATTAGTCAGATGTGTTCAGGGCTGGGGGGTAGTTAGGTATTTCAGGTTTGAGCCTAATCGGGCAAAGTGTGTGCAAGTTAGAGGCTGTCAAATATACCTGACCTGGGGTGGGGCTATAATGATATTTGATGTTGGGTACACTGTGGAGAATCCCTGTACCAAGTTTCATTGCTCTCTGCAAGTGCAAGTGTGTCCAGAGTCCCATAGGAGTCATAAACATGGGGCCGCTATTGAGATTCTTTATTCTTTACACCTAATTACCACCCCTTAATTGCTCATTAACAATATAAAAACCCAGAGGGGGAGTGATGCAGCGGAGCTAGAGAGACGCATATCTGTGGGCTGTGAGACTTCATCTTTAAATATACTCTTAAACCTTTGAAATGGCAAACTTTTTATCCATTCTAATTTATAAGCTGGACAATGGACCTGAAATCTAACAATATAAAAACCCGTAGATATCATGCAAAAAATTATTAAGGTGCCCGTTGGTGACATTTGGGGCAAGCGTATGGGGCTGTTTTGCCGATCTACACCTTGCTGTTGGGGACGACAGCGTAGCTTTAGTTTCTTCATAGTGCATACTGCATGTATGTGGTAGATATGTGTGTGAGCTAACAATGCATCCCTGAGAAACCAGCCTGTGTTTTCTCCCAGGTGACGGAGGATGTGTACCGTCTCATCACAGACTTTTATGACTTCGAGTGCCGGGGTCAAGTCAGTGTCAAGGGCAAAGGTCAAATGCTCACATACTTCCTGAAAGGGCGGAGACCAGGCATGAGGCCTGCCCCTACTCCTTCACAGCACCAGGCAAACTCGGAACGGCGATCCAGCGCCTTCAGCCACGGCAGTGTGTGCACCAGGTTAAGCCCCGCTCCCACAGTCACCACATATGCCACCATCAGGACCTCAAGCCCCGGCACAGCCAAGCCCACGGCGTCCACCAGCACCACCAGGTACCTGCCCTCTGTACCCGTGGCGATGGTGTGAGGGACATTTTTCTATGCTAACAATAGAAGAACAGGAGGAAGTCGAGCTCCTCCACTGGTTCTCTTCTGGAGGCACAGATACACTCTCCTCCAATAGGCAGGACTGTACATGGGCATTGGAGGCGGTCTCGGACCGTTGCTTGTTACTTTACTCTTGCAGGATGTCGTGGACAAGATACAGGAAACTTTAGCCTGTAACCAATCAAAGGCCAAGGACATCTCCAAACTGAATCCACCACTTTCAGAAACTAAATCTCCAAACAATGCACAATTGATTGTGTAGCACACAAGCCTCCACTAATGGAAAGTCCTTTAATCACTTTAACTTACCCTTTTCTCTCAGTATTAAACCAAATCAGTGTTGTTGCCTTAGCAACCACTCCTCAAAATGCCATTTTACGTTGCCTTTCAGGTTGTTTATTGATTAACTGGAGACCAATTAGCTCAGTAGTTACTGGAGCTTTGTTATCACATGTAATATTTATTTAAGGGGATGAAGCCAAATGTGTGATTACATGACAGTTATTAGTAAATACTTGCCAAACACTTCAGGGCATTGCTTTATGTCATTGCCGGTTCGGTGGCGCGGTACATTTGTGGCACATGCCCCTTTACTTTACCCTCAAACGGCACATGAGGTAAACTCTATTCTGAGCCCAGCTCAGTGTCTTTAAGTGCATGATGCCACTGCTGCATTTCAGTCATGTTTGCTGTCTGTTTCCCTGTGATGCTTGACTTCCAGATTCTTCCTTGTCAAAGTGTAGCAATAACTTGGTTTGTCTCTTCAGCCTGTTCCCCACTTGCATGCTGTAGCCAGCTGGATATCTGATAGTGTATGTAGCCAATAGAGTGTGCATAGCTAGCCACACAATCTGTATCTCTGTGGATCTTAAGCATGTTTTTAGAAACTTATTTTCTGTATTGTGTGAGTGTGACTCCTTCCTCCTGGCGTTATATTTTAAAAGAATCATTTTTGCGTGCTTGTTTATTATTAAGGAATATTTTGAATGGATAAGATTCTGTTTTACTATTTTTATGAAAAACTACTAAAAGCTGCTTTGGTACAAAAAAGAAAGCAGCTGTTACTGAAGAGACACCCAAACCTCTTTATCTGACTTCCTCGAGCAAACCTAGATCATTTCTGACAGAGACGCATGCTACTTACAGTACGGCTAACCACAGCTTTTAGGTCTCCTCTAATCTGTGCAGCGTGCATGGCCTGTAAGCCTGTGGCTCTTACATGCATGCTTTGATGAGACATAGGACACAGCCCAAGCAGCGACAGTGTGACTTTTCTTAATGTAGTTCTCATGCATGCGCTAAAGGTAGCAGTCCTCTTTGAATGTCAGGTGCTTTTTTTGACTGTGTCTTCTTTATGAGCTTGGTGTGTTTTGAGGACATTTCAGGACAGATTGACATCAGGCGAGGGGCGGGACATCTCCTCTCTCCCTTCTTCCTGTTGGGTTCAACAGGTAGCTGGTTTTCAAATGTGCCAACCTATTTTCATAAACATATCAAGTTTATCGTGTTGAGCTGTAGCACAACCGAGTGTGTGACTACAGCTGTTGTGGATTTCCTTTTGTTGGATGCCTGTATTTTTACTGTTTAAGATGATTCTCTTTGATGGTTTTATAAATGAAACAATGGCAAGTGTTAGATTTATTTGGAGGTCTAATTCTATTTAAAATACTCTGTAGTCACGGTAGCTTCAGTGCTTACTTTGAGTTTCTAAGACATTCAAATGAGGATTTTTATACACTTGCTTTACCAGTCAGTTTAACAGTCCTGGAAAGGGTTATGTAAAATATTTTTCCTGTAAATTGTATATTTTCTTACTGTAATATACGGGTTTAAATTGTTATATGTAGGTATTACTAGCTATTATTGTATCTTTTTCAGAGATATATTATGAATGACCAGATCTTTGTTGAGTTCTTTTGTTCAGAGATGTATTTATGGAGATGTTTTATGTGAATGTACATTTTGTTAAAGATGATAATATTTTATACTGTATTTGCACTGCAATGATATTGGCGTATTACAAAATAAAGCCAGTGGGGCACAACATCTGGATCTGGATTTTCTGTCTTTATTTTTCTCGGCTTTTGCGGCATGTAGAGGAGGCTATCAAACAGTAATAAAGTTACTAAAGTGAAGGAAAACATAGGCGCTGATGCAAGACATCGAGAGAAACATTGGGGTCGAGGTCAGTGTTTTTCAGACTGGGCCTCGTGGTGATGTTATGAACACATGGGTTATTAGCACAACATGCAAGTGCAGTTTCACCATATCATTGGTATGTGGCAAAAGATGAAAACACAGTGCATTTTAGTTCAAGGAAAAAAAACATCTACGCAATTGGTTCTCAAACTGTGGTACGGGTACCTCTCGTGGTACGTGGAGTCTCTCTGGTGGTACTTGGTACTTGTCCTGCTTAGTCCAGTAGGTTCATGTTGTGGTTTAGACCTAGTTTAGTCCTGGTGTAGACCTGGTTTAGAACTGTGTGTTGTGTTTATTCCAAATTTGGACACAGTTTAGTCCTTGATTACACCTGATTAAGGACTAGTTTGATTTTGGTTTAGAATTGGGGTAATCCTAGGTGGTACTTGGGAAACCAAATATTTTCTGAGGTTGTACGTGGTGTGAAAAGTTTGAGAACCATTGATCTGAACATCTTGTTCTGGCTGCACACACAGAAAAACATTACACCCACTTGCTACTTTATTAGATACACCTATTCATAACACAATTCAAATAACAGTTCTGCGAAGGGGTCTTGCTGAAGTTCAGAGCAAGCATTAGAATGGGGAACAAAGTTTTACTTTGAACATGACATAGCTGTCGGTGTCTTTATGAGCTGGTATGAATTCTGATTTTCACAGACAGTAATCTCCAGGCCAGGGTCACATGAAATAATCCAAAAAGTTAAGGGAAAAATGGCCATAGTGATTTGAGATGATACAAAGACAGCAGAAGAACTCACTACAGAAACAGCAGGTTTACTTTATAATGGTTAGATTGAACAGGAAGGGAATAATGAATCCAATGTAAACTAGGTCAAATGTCTGCTTTTGTTTATGTCCAACAGCTATCTATTAGTGTCATAAATGTTTTAATGATGACATTTAGAACAAGGTTTTGACCTTAGTTTTCTGCAGGACTGTAGATTTGTGCAGTTTAATAACAAGATAATTTCAACACCACTGCAACAGATCAACTGTGAGGAGGATAAGAACAAAGGCCTTCAAAAGAGTTTGCACATTTGGCAAAGGATCCTCTCTCGCCTTTTTACCTTACATTGAGTGTACACATTTAAATGAACACACTGTTGTAAGTGTAGTCAGAGGTCTGTCATTTTACAATGTTTACCCTGTGAAATAAAGTCAACAAAAGCCTGCCCAAGCTGCTGCAAGTCCACTGGGTTCTAGTGAACTTAAATGAACTGGGATCAGGGCAGCAACGTGATAAATACTGAGTTATCATTCTTATAAGTAGACTGAATAAATGTGAGCTATGTGGTTGACAGTATCTTTCACATTCTCTGCTGGAATGTTTTTATATCTAGACTTCTGTAAATTGTGCGGTGTGTTTTGGTCACACAGTGAAGCTAAGGCAGTTAAGTAAGTCCAACCCACTGATGGTTAGAGTGTCTCGTCTGTCAAGACTCAAGCGACCTCCACATGGTGCACCATGGTGCATGAGGGACCTCAGAGCAGTCTGGAGTCAGAGTTTATGGCCAACCAGCATGTGGACATGCCCTGGCTCTCACAAATCCAGATCCCAGCTAAGAGTTAAATAGCAAAATGCCAACTTGGCAGCAGGAGCTGGCAGTCATGTTGAGAGCAAAGCTGAAGTACTCAGCCATCAGTCTCCCATGGCAGATAACTGAGTGGATGAACCATCTTATAGTCAACGGTCAGGGATTAACACCCAGTCAACGGGTACTGCGGGACAACCCATCACTGCTCCAGCTGTCGCTCACTTGTGCTTGCAGTGCTGGGTCCAGAGGTGGATGTTTTGTTCTGGGCATGCATTCATACACTAACTTTCTGCCCTGGCCCTTGACGCTTCAAGCAACTACAATGGAATCATCTGAAAAAAATTCTCAGCGTTTGGCAACTCAGGGGTGCTGGAGTTTCTTGGCAGGGCTTGCATTGCAGTCAGGTGCATGCCGGTCATCATCCTGCTACTTCCTTGCATGCTGGAATGTCTGTGCTCTCAGGGTGACTTCGATGGCGACCATCCTAAGATGTCTACTGTTATAGACAGGGAACTACTATGACTCTGGGTGGACATCGCAGCAGTAAGTGAGATGTGGCTAACCAGAAGTGGCTTTGTACGAAACGTGAAGCTAACTTCACGTTTTACTGGACTGTCTATCCTGACACCGAAAGACCAAAGCAAAGTGGGTTTTTCCATCTGCAATAAGCTGCTCTGTCCCAGTCGCTCCTAGGCTGTTGTCACTGCGACTCTACACAACCTCAGGCTTCCACCTGAAATCTTCAGAAACGGTGGCAATACAAATGTTGTGGAACTCCTCCACCTCTGCTCAACCTGCTGGAATGAAGGCACCATCCCTGACAAGCTACACCAACATAATTACTCAAAATACAAAACAAACTGCAACAACTACTGCGACATAGCTCTACTCTCCCAGCCTGGCAAGGTCTTCACCCATCTCACCCTCCAAGCCAATGTGGCTTCCGTCCTGGTCGCTCTACCACGGACATGATCTTCTCAGTCTGCCAAATCCAAGAGAAATCTTTTGAGCAAGGTCGCCCTCTGAATGCAGTCTTTGTTGATTTGCCAAAGGCCTTTGACTACATTAGCAAGTCTGGCCTCTTTAGTATCCTTCATCCACTGGGCTGTCCACCAAAATCCTGAAAATCATACAAGAGTTTCATGATCACATATATCAATACAACTTGAGGGCTTTTGCTCTCAGGAATTTCCAATCTCCTGTGGAGTAAAACAAGGCTGTGTACTAGCTCCAACTCACTTTGGTATATTTCTCTCTGCTGTCTTGCACAGAGCCTTCCCAGATCCATTTGGAGTGCTACTGCATACATGCAATACTGGCAATTTCTTCAACCTGGACAGACTACGCTCAAAAACAAAGATCAGCCGCGTCCCTATATGCGGACGATGCTGCCTTCATAGCCAACTCTGAGGCTGAGCTGCAGGTTATGTGCTCCCTTTTTTGCTGCTTCTTGTGAGGTGTTTAAATTGAAGCTTGCTAAGCTCTTACCCACAATCACCATTAACAACAGCTTACTGAAAAACATCACCAAGTTCTATTTGGGTTCCACAGTCGACACCTCCAACAGTCTTGACTGCGAATTGGACATCCGTTTTGGGAAGGCATCAACAACTTTTGGCAGGAGTAGCGAGAGAGTGTCTGGAAGAGCAAGTCACTGTGTCCCCACCATAGGCCTACACCTATCGCATGGATGGCAACCCCTTACCAAAAGCAATTCTGTACAGTGAAATTGCTGATGCCCCTGTGGGTCCTCTGCAATCTCCCGAGCTACGACCGGCGTACAGGATTATAAACAGAAAAGAGAAGGCTGGGGACTGGACAGTGACAGCTTTTGGGGTTAAGTCAATAATTACACTGGTTTGAGTTTGGTACTTCTACGATTATTGACAATGAATGAATTAACTAATAAATTCCCTGCATTTGAGCCATTAATCCTGCTGAACATAAACAAAATCGCATGAATTTTGGCACAGTGACCTGGGCTTGTGTATATTTAATGTACATATGGAAATTACAAAGGTCAAATAAAGAATGCCTCAATAGCGCCCCCATGTTTATGACCCCTATGGGACTCTGTAGACTCTTACTTTGGCAGAGAGCAATGAAACTTGGTACAGTGATTCTCCACATTGCACCCAACATAAAATATTATTTGGGCCCCACCCTACAACAAACAGGAAGACGGCCATTTTGGATTGAAATTGGGAAGTCAGGTTAATTTGACAGCCTCTAACTTGCACATACTTTGTCCGATTAGGCGCAAATCTGGAACACCTACCCCTTGCTCCTAACACATTTAACCAATATGATGGCAGTTACCTCTATAGCGCCCCCTATAGACTGAAAGAAGAATGTAGTTTTAGGGAAATTTACTAAATTTAGCAAAAAACATCCTTCACAAACATCAGAAAAGTAAACTAAACCCTTCTTATGTTTGTCATGGCCGCTTAATTGCTCGTTAACAATATAAAAACCCTTAGGAATCACACAATGTCTGATTAAGGTGCCCGTTGGTGCCATGGACTACCTGTCGGGTACAACATTGCGGGCCTAGTTTTGCCTTTGAATTTACTAAAGCAAAGCACAGTAAAATTGTGATTCACTGATCATATTTTTTGTTTGTTTGGATCAATCCATTCACACTACACCAATTAATGCAAACAAACCCAATCACAAAAAGGCCTTATTGCCATGCTGCTGTGTTGTGAGTCCAGTCAGAGGACTTCCAAACATTCGTCATGTGTCTGAAGTGCTGTGGCATGTGGAGCATCATGAGTGACAGGGCGTCATGGCAACACAACATAACCATGTCCCAACATGAAACCATCAAGGTTGTGTTTTTCATCAAGTCAATGATAATCTCACCCTTCCCTCTCCTCCACAGCCCTAGCTCTATTAGCTCTGTGAGTCACGCTGATTGTGAGCAATCACCACAGAGGATGTCAACAATATAATACGATAAATCTACAGAGCGCTGTTTACCACCTGCTGCTCCTCTGATCTGATCAAACAGGGCCGACATAAACACTCATACGTAGAGATAAGTCCAACGGAAATGGGCCTTTCTGCTCTCGTTTACTGCTGTGTTAAAGCATACACAGGTTTTCTGACCCCCCTTCTGACTGCTTACACATTGACCCTGTGTGTCATAACATCCCTTACTGTAAATGCTGCTGGAATCTGGACAGTGGAGCGTGGGAGGGACAGAGGCCAGCTGCTGAACTGCATCAGTCTATGTACCCTTGTGTATTTATGTACAAGCGCTTGTACACACACACACACACACACACACACAGACACACTCTCTCTCTCTCTGTTTGGGTCACTGTTCAAGTGGGGGCACTTTTGAAGTGTGAGTGAGTCCAAACAAGTGGTGAACTTACAGCAAACATCAACTACTGATTACGTCTGCAACATGTAGCTGCGAACAAACAAGGGCTGTCTCTGTGTCTACTGTGAGTATATAAGAACCTTGTCTTTAAAAATACATGGTATTTTAATGTATACTCATGAAAAGAATTTCAATCAACATTTGCACTGTAAGTTACAGAGTTGAGATTGCATCAAGGGTGGCCAATCAAACATAATCTATTGAGCAATTAGTAAGGAGCAAAAGGCATGTTGGAAGGGGTCAATAGCATTTATGAAAGCTTAAAGATTAACTGGTTAGTTCTTTCCAAGCAGCAAACAAACATAATTCCTCGCTGTCAGTCATCATCACTGTTTGACGTCGTAGATAACGGCTGTATAATGAAAATACTAAATGCTGGCTTTCACCAGCCACATATTTTCTATTGGCTCTAATCTACATTATTGTGCACTGAGCCTGACTAAGAAAGATTTCTCAGCTGAAAATTTGTAAACATTGTTGAAAACATCAACAAGCCTCTGATTAGAGCTTAAAAACATCCTCTGAAGTCTGTTTGTGCCATAGCCGTTGTGTGTTGTGTCATCCATCAGCCCAGCTACAATAGGGTCAGTGAACCCCATGTTGTGTAAGACTTTGCAGCGACCCTTCCTAACCTCCTCATACTGTTCCTGCTTGTTTGATATCCTTCATACGTTTATGCCGATGGAATGTGACCAGCCAAAAACATGCAGAAAAATGTCATAATGCCTTTCGCAATAAAGAGGATCACTGCGACCCGAGACAACATGACCCACTAAAAAACACCTGGGAGGGTTTGGCCTGAAGTGACATACTGCTGCTACACTGGAAAAAGTGAAACATTGCTCTAACATATTGTGTAGTAATCATTCACACAAAAAACTTTCATTGTCTCAATTTACTTAAGTAGATCAGTCCAACTAAATGATTCAACTCACACAGACTAGTTCACATTAAGAGATGCTGTATTTTTCCTTTAGTCTGTTGCAAAAGATGCGATTTCTTAAATTGTATCAATGGGAAATAGTCCATGTGAGTTGAAAGCACACATTTCTAGATGGACTTTTTATCTAAGTAAACATAAAAGATTTTTTATGAATGGTACACTTTTTGTTCACAGTTTATTTCACATAGCCCTTAACTACATTGTATCTACCTCATTAAGTGCAAGGTAATACACTGTGTAACAAACTACATTGTACATACAGAATGGTTAAGGTTATTGTACTTTTTTCAATGTACCATACTTTTGGAGCTGTGACCTCCACCTTGAATATTAAAAAAACAAACACATTATTATATATAGATGACATTTTACTTATTGTTGATTAAATTACTGATTTCATTTATTTTCTAGCTTTCATTCAGTGATATTCAAATGTTATGTCGGGACCCAAAGGGGATCATGGTGAGGAATACAGTTTCACTGTTCAGTTTCTTGAAGCTTGCATACAATATACATAGATTAACATAGTAATAAAAATAGCTATTGTTTGATATAAAGTGGGTTAAAATAACATCATCAAGGATGATTGTGGTATCCAATAACATCATCAAGGATGATGTTATTAGATACACACACAATCAAACTGATTGTTTTAAAGTCATATAGTTGAATTGTTTTGCATCTCCTTCAAATCCAAACTTCTCATAAACTAATGGATGAATTGCAGTCATAAAATGTGAGCCTGCTTTTTTTTGTTGAGCATTCTCACTGACAAATACAATATAATAACCAACCACATGATCATATTTTTTAGGGTATTTGTTTAATACCTGTGCACAATTCACTACATTGATAATGTGTATCACATCATGTTTTGTATAAAGAAATATTAACTGTCAGGGAATGCAGTTGTGAGATACTGTAAGTGTAAGATGACCCAAAAAGCAGTTAGAATCAGTAGACATACTCACTGTACTTTACTTCCGCTGGTTTGATGTGCATCTTTGGGACAAGCTGATCTTTTGTAATTGGAGGCTCAGATTTGTAATACACTGGTGGGGGACGGAGCTTGCCCAAATTTGAACAGGAAACGTATTTTTGTCTTGTACCACGGAGACATAATAAAACACCAAATCCTACCAGCACAGCTCCTCTGACCTATTCATGGGGTTGAGATTTGTGCAATCCTCTGGCTCCACTTCCTTGTACCTCTCATTAGAGCAGTGTGGTTAAACACTCATAGAGACAGAAAGAGGAGGAAACTCAGTACAATGGATTCTGGCGCATGGGAGCTGGGACTTCCTGGTTTTCCCACACACAAGAACAAGTACAATCACAAGCAAAACAAACATAACAGATTTAAAGTGACACACACACGTGAACCATCTTAAAACATGCCAAGAGTCTGGAGCTACTACATATCCAGTTGATGAGTGTGGACAGTGAGGCCAGGGATGACCCGAGTGTGCAGAGTAGCCATCAATTAAGATGAGCATTGTTACTTCAATTTAATATTACTGAAGTAATTGCTAGAGTAGTAAAGTATTTGATAAAAAGACTACTACTAGTACTGAGTAACTGTTTTACAATGAAGGAAGATACAACTATAACGCTATGCTTAAGTAACATACCATACCAAAAAGACCATTATTACTTTATAAATACAACTCTCAGAAGTACATTTTATTGAAAAGGTAAATGTATTGAAGTATACGTGATTTTTACTACGTTTTACGGTTTAGACGATTAAGTAGATCTTGTGAAAAAAACACTAACTTTGGCAGGGATTAGCGTCACTGTGCCCACTCACATCACATTCCTGAGGGGTGATTCTCAGTGGGGACAGGACAGTACGGGCGGACAAGACCTCAGCCTCAATCTTCACTGGGACATCACGTCTAAATAGTCCGTAGAGTCCTGCCCAAGGATATAAACACAAGACTGTGCAAGACACTCACAAGGGACAGAATGACGCACAATGTTTGGTTTTAAAGTAAACTATATTAATGAATGTATGAGCCATGCAGGCCAAAACTAATCCAAATACTATGTCCCACTGCTCTGACCCATGGTCCAGCAAGTGTATGGATACAAACTTAAGTGCTCTTAACATTCATCTACACACGTGTGTAAAACTCATTTCCTGATGTTGTGCAAGAAATGTACCTTTGATCATTGATTCTGAAAAATGTGTCTTTGTTGTTTGAGAAATAACACTAAAAAGTCATGCAGGTATATGTAATAATAATAATAATAATTCATCAATTTTATATAGCACTTTTCACAACTACTCAAAGACGCTTTACATATTTTGAATTATTCATTCACTCCACAGTCACACCTGATGATGGTAAGCTACTTATGTAGCCACAGCTGCCCTGGGGCACACTGACGGATGGCCAATGGCTTTATACAGTTCTTTTGAGATTTGGGAACCTCATCCAATATTCTTTTTTTATTGTCAGTTTTTAGGCAAATCACCAGATATAGCTTAATTTTCATTTTAAAACATTAAAAGTGAATTATTTACTAAAGCAGATATATATTGTTTCCAGTTCCAGGTAGCCAGTTATGTTATCCTGCATGTGAACTTACATATTAATGCTATTTAAACACAGACTTTGTCAAACATTGCATCATCAAACCATTCAAAATTGGGATTTGAGGGAATCAATTAAATGCATACATTATGTATCTTTTTGGAATGGTAGCCAATGTGGTATCTGCTTATTGCCAAAAGTGCTGTGGGGAACTCAAGGAGTCACCTGTGGTGCCACTCTTCACTGATTGAGAAAAAACAGCTTTGAAACCCACTTTTATTCATGCACATGTTGGAGAGGTGCTGTGCGGGTGATTTTCTCAGTAGAGGGCGTTTGGCGCTGACAGACGTCTCTGTCAGCCTCCTGTGAGTGCTGTGTATGAACTGTGCTCTGAGTCATAGCAAGTCATTCAATACATTCAGACTGTCACTCCACTGTTTGTCCGCCTCATTCATACAGACACTGGGGCTGCTTCACTTAAGTTCTGACTTCATCCACGTCAGGTATTGCTATCACTTTCAAAAGACAGAATACAACTTTGGATGTAAACAAGAAATAAATGATTGTACATTGTTATATAGATAATCTGTATTTTCTGTATGATTATATGAGTTGGTTATTGAGTTTCCTTCTACTGACTATCTGACCCTTTTTTCTGTCTGTCTGGAGTACCCAGAGAAACCCAGACACAATAAACATACAAGCTGCTGTGAAGCGATAGTGCTAAGAATTTTGAAACCAAACTCAAGAAAGGTCCTGTTCAGTCCAGGAATTGTACCATGCAGGACCTTCTCGCTGTGAGGCCACTTTCCACCTTGACACCTCTTTACCAGTTACCTAATTTATTTTTAGAGAACTAGAATGCTAAAGCCAAGATTTTGCCACACGCTATTGGACAAGGGGCGGGGAAATGACATGATTTTGATGGCGAAGTCTACAAATTATTTTCTGTGATATACTCTGGACTTACTATACTGAAGGCCAGTGTGGGGCAGAAGTGGCTAAGAAGCAGTTTGTCCACATATTGGAAGATTGATGGTTTGTTCCAACCAATCAATACTGCTGTTGTGTCTTTGGGCAAGACTTTTCTCCCAACTTGCATATTGTATGAGTGTCTTAGTGTGAGTTGTTGTGCTTGTTAGTGGTTGGAGATGCCGTAGTAGTCTTCATCAGGCAACTGCGGCTACAAATGTATTTTACCACCATCCATATGTGACTGTTGAATGAATGAATAATGTACATAAAGGCGTAGCCTGGACGTACAAAATTAATACAAAGTTACAAATATAAAATGCTTAAAATTGACTAGCTGACCCTGTTCTATGATGTAAAATAGAACTAAAACTGGACTGCTATTGGTCTGAAACTGTCTGTTGGGAGCTACTGGTAGCCCACAAGCTACTGGGTGGAGACCCCTGCTGTAGAGACAAGAGGAGGGACTAAAGTAAAATAATAGTTATGACCTATTTTACATCATATCAACAGGGTCAGATAACGTATGGGCTACACCTTTAATTGTCCAGAAAAGCTTTAAATAAATCCAATGCAATATTTAATTGACATGCTTATCCGATACCACACATTTTGCCCCGATGACTTCTGCTCATAATAGGTGTCAGTACCGCATGTCAATATGATAACCTCCTGTCACCTCTGGTCGGACATTAATTAGTTGTTTGACAGAGGGCAAACAGTAGAAACCAGACGCACCTTTTCTCAGTGACATGGGGCAACTCTGTGAAATACTGCATCATTAGCACATGATTAGTCCTTTGAAATGTCACGCCACCGCAAACGGACCACAACAAAACCACTGGGACATAGCCTTCGAGACAAACAAGATCCTACTTTGTTCGCGTTGACCTCCGAGAAAGTCATTATTAACCCTGTGATGAGGGTGGTAAAAGGTTAGCTCTACACTGTAAAATGTGACAAGTTAACCTCATGTAAAAATATAAAAAATGATATGCTGTGACTGCAAACTGCAACTTTTATGATTATTGTTTTACTTTAGTCCCTTTCTTGGCCTCTACAGAACATCAAATAAAGGCTTTGTGGTACCACTTTGACTAAGCATTTCTTTTATGTTTTAACAAATAGTAAATGGATCTATCAGTTTTAAATGAATATCTTAGCTCAGAGATTCCCCAAACTGGGATCTGGGGCCCCCTGGGGGTCCACAAAAGGCTTTCAGGGGGGCCACAGAAGTTGTTCATTTAAGCGTACAAACTTAAATTTACAAAAAAGTATAAAGACATATATATTGTTGTTCAAAAACAAAGAGATTACTTAAATGGGTGATTTGAGATTTGGGGGCCACACATGATTTTTGTATATATATTTAATGGGCCCTAGAACTTCTGACTTTGGGAACGGCTGACTTAGATAAACAACTTAGAAGGTTTACCCAAGCTTTGCATTCAATTGAAGGTGTGCCCGCAGTGAATTAATGTCAAAGTAAATAGTGCTGGAAATGAAATCTCGTCAGCCCAACTGGCCATTGTAAAGAGTGTACCTCACCTAAGGCCCATAGTTGCTTGCACAAAACTTTACACAAATAATAATAATAAAGAAGATGAGTGAGTTTAATAACTATAGGGGCGGCAGTGGCGCAGTGGGTAGGTGCTCGCCCTTCAACCAGAGGGTCGGTGGTTAGAGTCCCCGTCCGAGTGCACACTGTCGTTGTGTCCCTGGGCAAGACACTTAACCCACATTGCCTATGAATGAATGTGGTTTTGTGATTGGTGTTTGGTGGTGGTCGGAGGGGCCGTTGGCGCAAACTGGCAGCCACGCTTCCGTCAGTGTGCCCCAGGGCAGCTGTGGCTACATAGTAGCT
>JAVQKC010093896.1:0-11597 GCA_036025475.1 Philypnodon macrostomus
TTGATGCACTTTTATTGAGCCAATAATCCTGCTGAACATAAACGAAATCTCATGAATGTTGTCACATTGATCCGGGCAATTGTATACTTAATGTACATAGGCACATTACAGAGGTCAAAAAAAGAATGCCTCTATAGCGCCCCCATGTTTATGACCCCAAAAGACCCTGGACACACTTACTTTGGTAGAGAGCAATGAAACTTGGTACAGTGATTCTCCACAGTGTACCCAGCATAAAATATTATTATGACCCCACCCTACAACAAACAGGAAGTCGGCGATTTTGAATTGAATTTGGGAGGTCAGGTATATTTGACAGCCTCTAACGTGCACATACTTTGCCCAATTAGGCTCTAACCTGAAATACCTAATGACCCCCCGGCCCTGAACACAGCGCCCCCTATAGACTGAAAGAATAATGCAGCTTTTCTAAATTTGGCAAAAACATTCTTCACAAACATCCAGACAAATCAAAAAAGTGATTAAGGTGCCCATTGGTAATAGTTGTAGCAGACGTACGTAGCAGACGTACGGGGCAGACGTACGGGGCAGATGTATGGGGTCGTTTTCGCCGATATACACCTTGGGGGACGACAGCACAGGCCTAGTTGTGTAATAGTAAATACAATCTAGAATATGTGGATTGAAGCTGACTGAAGATTTTTTTGCAATAAATGAATGGAAAAATACTGCATTTCATAATGTGAAATAGTCCGTGGGAGTTGAATGCACATAATTGAGGTGGACTGATCCACTTAAGTAAACTGAGACAACAACAAAAAATTGTAGAGCACCGTTTAACTTTTTTCAGTGCAGTAGGGCCCACCATATCAGAAAAACAGATCTAACCCCATAACCCTAACCCACAATTTACAAGTCAAAACTACCCAGGACTACACCAAGACTTAACCAGATCTAATCAACAACTAAACCAGGACTAAACGCAGCTGTATTCCCAATTAAACTAAGACTAAACCAGGATTTAACCAGAACTGAACCAGCACTAAACACAGACTTAATCACAGCTAACTTTCACTAAACCAAGGCTAAACCAAGCCTAAAAGAGCAGAGTTTTCGTGTTAATTTTCTGGTTGCATCTCATCTTCTTTTTCAGGACAGATAAGATACTATAACAATATCGTGTGCAGTCCTGATGCATGTTTGTGACCATTCCCAGCCATTGTAACTGAAGGAGAGTCAGTAGCATTAAAAGCTACATGGCCACTCTCATCAGTCAAATTGTATTGCCTTATTATGGTCTGAGTAGATGGATGTGAGGCTTCAGTCGACCAGGCATGTGCACAGACACTGGTATACAGTCTAGGCACTGGGGAACCTCACTTAGCCACTGTTTGCTAAGAGGGCTCCAAAGCACTCAATAATAAATCTATAATGAAGTTAATACAGAGTAAAGTGGATATAAAATTAAATATACCGTATTTTCAAACTTTTTTCATAGTTTGCCCTGCGACTTATAGATCAAAATCTCTATTTTTATGGTTCGCAAACCTTTACTTTCACACCACCGTTTTAAAATGCAGACTATCAGACTTTCAGTGAAGTGCTCACTGCCGACGCCATGACTTTTGGTTGGAGAAATGCTTTTTTCACAAAACTAGTGTAGATTATAAAGAGAATAAAGTGAATACAGAAAGAATAATGCATTGTTTAGGAGCGGTTTAGTTCTCTATATTATCTATATTAACTAGGGCTGCACTATACACGCAATATCTGTATTGCAATAGAGGCATTTTTTTGGAGTTGGGCATAAAAGATATGTTTTTGTCCTAATTTGGCTTTGTTTCCACATTTAGTTGTTAGTATAGTATAGTAGTAGTACTAGTATAGTAGTTTTGACAATACTCTTTCTGCAGAACAGAATGTATCAAATATCAACATAGTTATCGAATATTGCATGTTTTTCCCATATCATGCAGCCCTATTTTTTTACATATAGTTTGTTTTATTGGCCTAAAAATTCACTAATTTCCACCATTAAAATTTTGATTTGATTGCAATTCATTGTGCAGCCCTATTAGGTAATATGTGTTTTTACATATTGTATATAGCCAAGAAAATAATTTGGATTCTGCCCTGCATATAACACATTTATTTTTCTATTCTCTCTCTGGGCACAGCAATAAACATCTAAAATGCATTTCCTGTAGTACTCTGCTTTTTTGCTCCACTCTTGAAACTCATGAAAGCTGCTCTTTCCAAGTGGCTAAAGCCTGTCAATGCTCCCACACCCTCTGGAGCCCCACCACCAAATCGAAAGCATGCCCCTAAACACTTAGCTATGTTGATATATTCACCAGATGTGTCTAAAGCATGTCGAAATCCAGGGGGCTCCTCAAGGTACTGCACTCGATCTGTAAGTAATTTCTCTACATCAACTCCATTACAGATTACATCTTTGGGAGAGTTGTGTAAGTGGTTTTGTCATTCCAAGTGTTATTTTATTGGACTAAAATTAGACAAAATCAGGACTAACCAGGTCTAAACCACATCTAAATCAGGTCTAAACTATGACTAACCCAAGTCTGCTGATACATGTGTAATTATTTAAAAAATAACAAATAAAATAAAAAATAAAATAAAAAGGTTCAAATCAATCCTAAACCAGAACAAAACCACGATTAAACCTATAGAGCTAACCTGGGACTAAACCAGGTCTAAACAGAAGAGTAAACCAGGAACTAAAACTGGTCTAAACCTAGGTTAATCCAAGGTCCAAGCTATGCAAAAACATGGGTTAAACTGTCTCTAAATAAAGCTAAATTAAGACTTAAACAGGCAAAAAACACCACTACAAAAAGCCTGTACAGTTTAACTTTTGAAAGACTGTCCAACATTGGTTTTCCAAGTTACACCACACATCTTTTCAGAGTTTAAAGAGTTATTGCTTGCTAAGCTTGTACAGCACAGTTGCAGGTGCACAGAGAATAGCAAAGTACATTGGGAATACGACAAAAAGGACTGTGTTTTGTTCAAAGGCCTTTGTCTGACTGACCATTAGTTAGTTCTGACTCCACTCCACTGTCACCAAGTCACACAGACCAAAGAAAAGAACACTATACCAGACCAAAACATTCAGTGTGAAAAAGCAGGGGGTAAACATTAGGTTGCCAGATTGGCACCAAGTGAATAGAAAGTCTCAACACAACATAGTAAAAATGGAACTTGATAGCCAATTTCTTTCACACTGCATATATTGTTAACTCCGAAAGTTGAAAAAGGGCATCTGGACAATGTTTTGATTGTTGAAAAGCTTTCATCTGCCAATCCAGCAGACTTCTTCAGTTCTGGTTCGAAAGGTGGGTGAGCTGAGATTATAGGCTGATACTTGGGGGGAGTGGTAAACACCTGTAGGATGGGCTGTGCCCTACCATTAATATGCTAATGGTTCCCTATCAATCGCTAAAGGAGCTTCCTCTCTCTATTGTTCCCTAGTTTCAGCTGAAACTCACCTCTGTGGTCTGCAGTCAACAAGTCTCAGCTTTTTGTTTTCTTGTTGTTGTTCTTCAGTATTGTTTTGTACACTTTAGGGAGGTTAAATCTGAGACCACCACCTCTGTTCAGAGAAGAAAAAAAAAAAAGTAGATCAGGAAAATCAAGGGAAAACCATGACTAAACCAGGTCTAAAGCTAACATAAAACCAATTTTCCATCATCATATAGTGGTAAAAAAATTTTGTCAAAATCTAGAGTAAAAAAACCCTCTGATGCATAAAATGTGTTAACAATAATACATCTTACACTTTTCTAAACACTCAAAGATGCTTTACAGGTAAATGCATTATTCACTTACTACATGGTTGGTGATAAGCTACTTCAGTCTGTAGGCTGGGGCAGTCTGATGGAAGCATGGCAGCCATACCTACCCTACAGCCCCTCTGATAAACACCAAACACACAACCACATTAATGCGTATGCAATGTGGGTAAAGTCTCTTGCCCCTGGACATGGACACAACACTATGCAGTGCTTTAAGGTGGATTCTAGCTGCCAACCTTTTACTTATAAGACGACCGCTCTCATCTCTGAGCCACTGTCACCCCTAGTAAAATAGACATATTAATAGCACTCTGCATGAGTTAAAGATCCATTTTGCATATTTTACAGGGATATGTGGACTAGAATGCTGAACGTTTATTCAGGCACCTCAACAAACTCCCAAACTTTCCCCAAACATAAACACATCAGAAAGTGACAGAAATGAGTAAGAAACTTTTTGACTTTATGAAATATGTTCTCTCTTTAAGTGTGTTTGGAAAAAGGAACTACAGTGGATAGATTTAAACCAGCTGAGGAATGAGGAACTGGTTCACATAAAACTACATCTGGTGCTGTTCAGATTTCTTTTACTGGTCTTGGTCTTCACAGCTATTCTAGAGATGTCAAGTTATAGTTAAGCAAAAGTTAATGCCACAATTTCTAAAAACAGACCTTGTAAGTCTACTTGGAGCATATTTATTAGTCAATTCAGTGTTGTTAAGGACCACTATAAACACAGGATTCTTCAAAAAGTAGCTGATAAGAAGCAAAGTAGAGAAATGACAAAATGGTGAAACATCATTATGATTGGAATACTAGCTCTTGTTATAAATGCATATGGGCCAGTTTTATTTCCTGCAGTACACAAAATCTCTTACGGGTATGGGTGACTACCAATACATAGTCAATCAAGTTCTTCCGCTTTTTACTTATAGGGCTTGTGAGGGACTTGAGCCTATCCCAGCTACTATGGGCTTTAGGCAGAGTACAACCTGGACAATGACCAGTTAGTCACAAGAGAACAATGTGAAACTAAATAAATAAATCTTTTTCATAGAAGGCATGTCATTTACTCTCATCAGTTTATTTATACATGTCATTCCTGTATGAAATGTCATGAGGCTGGTTCATCCTGGTTCTCATAGTCTTTGTGAATCTCCAGTGTTCCATACAGCTCCTCTAAAATATCCAGCATGCTGCTCTGGACCGAGTCTACCTGCTCCACCGGGCAGTACTCGTCTAGACTCGACCTGGAGGCGCAAAGCACACACAATACTGTAAATATTAGCAGGTCATAATCCATAACATAATTAAACCAGCAGAATTAGTTATATGGTGTAGCACCAATTTCTATTCACTCCACTGCCACATCTGTGTCACAGACGATAGAGGTAAAGTGGGTCTCTGGCTCCATGACACAGCAGCAGATTATATATGGCAGGCTATGTTTTTTTTTTTAGTTCAATATGAATGCCAATTAGTTGCAACCAGAGTAGGAACTAGTCTTCCTCATGTAATGTTAAAGGGCTATTAACTAACATTACTACGGAAGCTCTAAGAGGACTTATCCTGAGATAATTAAGTGGTTATAAAGAGAAAACAACTATTGTTTTCCTGAAATCCTGAGATATATCTATTTTTTTTCTCTCGGAAAAACAATAGCTGTTTTCTCGTTATAATCACTTAATTATTTCAGGATTCCATGATACTGCAGAAGTAGACATAGTGACTGGTATCTTGTGTATAGTATAACATGTACCTAGACATAGTTATAAGTGTAGGTTTAGGCAGCTCTTTCAGGAACAGTCTGACTGCACACATGAGTCTGTTGATCTCATCCTCTGAGCTGATGTGGTGAGGGAGCTCTACAGTGTCACACGTCAGTCCGGCCTGGTGCACCTGAGAGTACAATCAAACATGTTTAAGTTAACCTCACCACTTTGTGCTCATTTACTGCAGCAGTCGAGCTCAACGTTCCTCTCTGTGAGTGATGGACTTAACCTACATCTTGGGGTTAAGAATTATTGCTTATTTGTGGAATATATTTTGTAGTTACTGATACTTTTCAAAATATTGGTGTCAAAATGTTATTCCAGTGATTCAGATTAGATTATACAGATTATACAGACCCAGAAGGAAATTAAAGGCAAAGGAATTTTTAAAAAAGGCCATACTGGATACCACTCTAGGGCTGGAACTTTGCTAATCGATTAATCTGACAACTTTTCTTTTCGATCAATTGGTGGATAGCGGGAAAAACAATAATAAAGGAGATGTTTTAAATTTGAACCAGGTGAATCTAGAACTATGGCACCTGAGGAGTTCTGGATAGTGACAAAGAAGGTTTTTCATCTTAAACGTGGGATGTATATATTTTTCAGGATGTATGTATTTTTTAATCTATATAATCCAGTTTTACACTATGGGGTTAAGTTTGGCCACCTAGTCTTGGGAAAGATAGATTACACCTTTCATCAGTTTCATCTTAAAGTTATTAAAAATGTCAATAGCAAACACACAATATAACAAAGAAAATATTTATTCTCACCATTTCATAGTCTGGATTGGAGTTTTGTGACTTTAAACTTGAAACCAAAGCAGCTAAAGACGACATTCTGTAATAAAAAAGAGAAATAATTGTAAAAACATTTGTAAATACGTATGCAGGAGATGAAGAGTTCAGAAAAATTTACTGACCCTGGGTTACTAGCCCAGCGAGTTACAGTGTCTTCTCCATCATCTTCTAACAGATCGGCAAACGCTGCCTCCAGGTCCTCTAACTGATGGACCCTTCGCTCCACACACTCCTCAAGCTCCTCCTGCACACACATAACACTAGATTACAATAAATAGTAGAGGGAACTATAAAATATCTGTGAAGTACCTGATCTGCGTCAGGGCTCGGTCCTCTGAAACTGTACAGCTCCTGAAGGATGGTATACTCCTCCTGGACAGTAACAGTGGTAGTTTAGGTCAATATAGAGACGCCTGGAATGATTGTTTGATTGACAAAACAACATACCACTATAATGCATTCTATTTTTTTACACCATAAACCTATTTAGGCTTCATGTACTGCATGCTAACCTAAAATGTAAATTTTGTCTCCTGGAGTAAGGATATTTCAATAATAATATCATTTCGATTAATTTGATTTATACAGTGCTTTTCTAGATACCCAAATCGCTTTACATTGCATAATTTACTCTCTATGCCCGGTGGTTGTAAGCTAATACTGTAGCCACAGCTGCCCTGGGCCTCACTGACAGATATGTGGCTGCTATTCTGTACCAACGGCCTCTCCGGCTACCACCAATCACACTAACATATTCATACATTGGCAATGTGGCTGAAGTGTCTTGCCCAGGTACACAACGACAGTATGCATTAAGGCAGGATTCGAACAGGAGCTTACCCACTGCGCCAACGTCGCCCTTAGACATTACATTAACATAACACCTTCCTAATGGGGGAAATCAGACCAGAGCAATGAGGTGTGTGTTATGTATGGTTGCAAAATTGGCCCTACAAAAACAAATTAACAACAGCAGCAAAAAAAATAATACAGATCAGTGTCCAGCCTTCATGTTGACGCTCCTGTCTGCTTTTTCACAGCAAAGTAATTCAGCCTATCAAGACAGTGTACCTGAGTGTACAGTTCTTTAAAGGGGTTCTTGCAGGTGAAGAAGTCTAGGTCTATGTCCAGGATGTACGGCTCTGTCTGATTGAGAAACCCAGAGATATTCTTCACTATGTAGTCAGTAGATCCTTCATACTCCCCCTCTCTGCTCTGTCCAGGTGGGTCTCTGAGGGCCTCTGGTGGTCGAGGTGTGTCACTGCAGCTGCTGCCTCCAGGTTCACTGTCTAATCTTAATTTCTTCACTGATGACAAACCTGACTTCTCGTGTGTTTCTAAAACATACAGTGAAGAAAAATTTGATATAGATAGATGAGTGGTTAGTGTTCCGTCCGCATGTCATATTGTGAGTTTTCTTCCCTTCTAATCACCAAATACATGTATTAAGACAATGACTGTCGAATAAAGTAAAAAAAATATATATTAAAAAAAAATTAAAGGACGCTGGCAGAACTTAGATTAAAATAATAAATATGACAGAATACCTACTTTATATCATAGAACATGATCAGACTCTCATTTTTATTTATTAAAAAAAAATGTAAAAAGAAAAAAATCATACATCATTTCTGGGCTTAAAAATGCTAAAATTTTCTGCTTTAAGGGCCAAAGGCCGAATATTTTTTAAGTGGGAAGGGGAAATTAAATCTGGCCACGAACATTAGACCTGTCCGTTATAGCAGTAATGATAATAGTAATAGTACTTTACATAATAAGTCTGAGAATGTCATTATAGACCTTTTACAAAATACAAACCGGAAAGCTTTTTATTATTTATTACTAGTACTGGTGTTATTGAGTGAATGAAGGATATACAGTATGGTCTCTCTCTTCACCTGTCAGTGAGTGGTGCCCTGGCTGGACTGGGTTGACTTTGACCACACTGAGTCTCAGAGGTTTACCGTTGTCCAGCTGCTCCTCCGGGACATACAGACCATCGCTCAAGAAGTAGTTCTCTTTACTGGTCACCCTGCACAATAAAAACAAAGTGTTACAGCTAAACATACAGTATTTTGCACAGTAAGGTGTTCAAAATGGTAGCTGTGTGGCCATGAAGTTGGTTTGAGAGAAGAGGGTGTAGGGAGTAGAGTTAAATGGAGGCAGAAGTGGGGCAGGAAAAACATGCAAGCTCACAAAAAACTTTACAAAAATATTAATTACTATTATATATATATCATTATTTTGCAAGTTACCTTTTGGTCATACGCGTGAGAAAAAGGAAGAAATACAAAACAAATATATTCACATACATAAACCCTTAATAGACAAAACAAAAGAAAGAAATCAGACCGTGGACCAGGTTGTAACGCAGTTTAACAATTGAGCAAGAGATCCTTGCTTGGATATTTTGTATGATTGTGTTGGTGTGTTTGACGTGCAGTATGGATGCCCATCAGTCTGACATAGGGCACCTATGTGCATTACTGTGAACTTTGCTCGCTTTGGCAAGGCCCTGAATATATTAGCCATTATTATTATTAAATGTGCAGGTGATTGTTCTCAAATGTGAAAGTATGAACCTTGGACACTGCAGCTTTACATTCAGGTTTGTGTAGTAGAAATGTGCTGGTACCTGATGGTGGTGGTGGACTTGTCCCGTCCCACTAACAGCTGCTGTTCTCCTTCTGTGAGCTGCTGGGCCCAGTATGGATGTACCCAGGCCACAGTGGACACATGTCCCGCATACACCATGGGCATGATCCAGTTCTCAATACTTAACTCACTGTAAGAAAAAACACAACTAATTAGACTTTTAATGTGTTTCATGAAATTGCATTGATATTGGGAATTGGTTAATCTAAATTTCCCCTAGTCCTGAATGGATGTGATTAAATGTTTTTGTGTGTATGTGTGTATGTGAAGGTGTGAGGTGTGAGTTTGAGTACATGTGTATATACTTCATGGACTTTTAATAGTACTAGCTGGTCTCTGGACATTGTTTTTGTATTTACTGCTCATTTTCACTACTCATTTAGTCTGACTGTTAAAAGCCCTTCTAGGGACAGGTGTTGCGAATTAGCCATGACTATTAACACTGTGATACATGCATCAGATTATTCTGACACAATGGTCTATGTTTATTGTATTTGTCCCTATCAAATAAACAATAAAATAAAAATAAATACATTTTCTCTCTCTGTGTCAGACGAGCAACTACAAGTAACTAGCCATTGTCCTAGGTGTACTTTGCCTAAGGCCCATAGTTGCCACAATAGGCTCCAGACACCTGAAATTGTACTCCCCTACAGTTCTAGTAGTATTATGTTGTTTTTTAAAGAGATTTACTGCTGTTTCTAGTGGTATTCATGGGCCAATTTAAATATGATGTTGGCACAGTCAAGATCAGCTACAGTACTAGTTGGCATAATTAAGTTTTTAGGTTCACTTCTCAGTGGGGAAATTTGTCCTCTGCACTTGACCCATACAACCGCAGTGCAACGCCTAGAGACACTTCTCTGGATGTTGAACCAGGATTTTGATCAGGTTACAGTCCTTTCTTTGTAACGGAATTATCAACGTAATTTTATCATTTAGACCCGAGTTAATTCTACTTTAGACTCCAGAGGTGAAAAGTTCAGAAATCACTGCCAAGGACCAGGGGTGTCCAAAGGGCCACTCTCTGAGGTGACCGGTTTTCAGCTGTTTTTTTAAAACGTATTGTTCCTTTATATTATAAGGACACAGGAAAGTGGATAAAATATCTTTCACATTGATTGCTTTCTTTTAGTTGGATTATGACAAGTACAGCACAAAGACAATTTGGGCCAATTGAGAGGTAAGCTTGAGAGCCACAAAAAAAATCTTCTGTGTGCTGCATTTGAGTGTTACCGGGGCCATAGACCCCCGGTAACATAGACCCTTATATGAAAGTGACATACCCAACCAGTTTTTTTAATCAACACTGTAATAAAAATTGACGACACCTGAGTAGCTTTTCCTTGTCAAACACGATGTCGGCGGCCATGTTGACAGGGATGAGCAAGTCTGGGTGTGAATCCAGGTGAACCATGATGACATTAGTCACAGGGAGGTGTCTGGAGGCAATGGAGCGGTAGATGTGACGCACCACCTGCAAACACATCAAGTAAAGCAGTTCCACAGTTTCAGTTTAAAGCCATTTAACAGTTTTTTAAAAGTTCAGTAAATCTGTAGAATGATGTGTAACTTTCATTATCAAGTGCCCTCTTCGAATCTGATTTACAACCATGGCCCACTCTAGAAACTATCTTTCAGTGTTACTTTAAGCTAATACTTCCTAGTCTGTCACTCTGTCTTTTCACTTTATTCTTAAGCTCTCCCTCGAACACCATATTTTTGAAAGATATATATATAGTATCTTCATTATGATGTTGATGAACTGTCACATCTCATTGGCAATCGCAAGCGGCAGCTATTATCGCTGCTTGAGGATTTATATTAATCCTTTGGGCGCAACATTTATCAGCCAAAAAAAATCCAAATGACACATTTTTTGTATGGTAGATCTTATTGCAAGGGACAGGACACAGACCGGCACTGCACTGACTGCATCTGTAGTATGTCTGGCGTCGGCCACTGGGACCAACTCTGGGTCTCACTAAGCTAGTGTTCTGTGTGCTCTCTCCGCTGAAGGTCTACTACCATTTTCCTCTTTCTTCTGTATCCCTAAAGATAAGCCCTGATGATGGCCTGTATGAAGGCCTTGAGTGGCTTGTGTGGGGGTTGAATACCATTTCTTGGAACGGTGTGGAAAAAGTTTTCATTCTCTGGTGTGCTCAGTCTACTCCACCCATAAAACGGTTATAGTTGTCTATGCAGAGTGCACAGTTCTGCTTTTCTTTGTCCTTATGACCCTGGTAACCACAGAGTTACCGTGAATGGAGGACAACAGTGAGACGGTGCGTTCACACTGGACACCCCAGGTAGCAGTCGAGTTTGGGCCGAGTCTGGTTTTCATACGGCACATTCGGCTGACTGACGATCAGATTACAAGTGTGTGGGCCTAAATCGGTCCACGTACGACAATCGTGCGTCGACCATCAGTGATTCAAACCACTACTGGGCCAGAGGCGGGAGTACAGTGTCTGGCCCACAAGTCGAGTCTCTGATACGGGCCACGCTAGTGACAGAGGGTTGTGGCCCGTACACTGAATGTAGTCACTGGACCGATAACGACAGACCGCAAGTCAGCCGCACTTTACAGA
>JAVQKC010093903.1:0-24883 GCA_036025475.1 Philypnodon macrostomus
ACATTACATTATTCATTCACTCCACAGTCACACCCGGTGGTGGTAAGCTACTTGTGTAGCCACAGCTGCCCTGGGGCACACTGACAGAGGGGGTGGCTGTCAGTCTGCGCCTACAGCCCCTCCAACCACCACATTCATTCATTCATTCATTCATGTACCACATTTCCCTGCTTGCTTTTTTGTGTTGTTGTAGACAAAACCACAATAATCCATCACAGTGAAAGAAGCTAGCCCGCTTCTTATGAAAAGGTGCAAACTTCAGCTCGTAAACAATTGCTTGTGTCAGACAAACGGTTGACATGACAGGAGTAGGATTCTTCAACTTTTCAGGATTCTGTCAAACTTTTGCTTGCACTCTGTGGTTATATTTGGAGCGGCATTCTGTCACTCACAAACCAGTCAGGCTTTTGACAAAGAGAGGTGCCGTTGCCAGCCACAGGGCATAAAATTAAATGGAAAAGAAATCTGATGTCTGCTGGAACTGCAGATGTACATGCCCCGAGAAGAAACTGAAAATTACAGATGGAAATTTTGAGGAAAAAAGGGTTTTTATAGGTCTTTTGATCTAGCTGTAAATTGTAGTTGGCATTGATCGGCCTGTCAATCATTTTGTTGCCCGTTGTTGATTGAGGACTACATTAAATCTGATGATGATGTAAAAAAATACATACATACAATTAAATTATTTTGAAAAACTAAGGTTAAGAAGAGGATATTTTTGTTACAATGGTGTGTGTGCTTGTACTGTTTGTACAATGCATCACCAATTCTGTGTAAAACTCTCTTCAGTCTCTGTTGACTGGTGGTAGCCAGTCCTGTCTTAAACCAGTTCTCTGGCCATGTCCCTTTACACACTCATAACACCCACCAGTATAAGCTACTGTAAGTTGGCTGTGTGCTTTATTATTACTCAGGCTGGTGAGGTTTATTTGAAACAAAATCATAACACATCAATGTGATTCCAAGTCTATACCATGACACATGACTTGGTAAAGTTTCAAAATGGAGTCACCAAATGTTGTTAACCTACTGATCTCATTTTTCCCAATAGGTCCAGGGGAAAGCTGGGGATAGTAAGCAGGAAGCAGTCGGAGGAAGGGAGAGTTGTTGCAGCGGATGGAGAGAAAATCACTTTTTCTTTAAACTTCCCTTTCCCTCCATTGACCCTGACCTGCAGAGAGTGAGGGGTTAAAAGTATTGAATTGCATTGAATTGCACCTAATTGCCAGCAATGGTACAACAACTCCTTAACTGAAATGGAAGCAGTAGATGCAGCAGTGCAGTCTTGTCTTTGCACATGAATAGCTGTGGTTTCCTGTCTTTTCTTGTTGGTGTTTGTTGAAGGGGGGGAGCTCGTGGAGATGATGTGGCTGGTGGTTTTTCTCAGAACCTTTAGCACCTGTGACCTTCTCCATCTCACTCACCACTTCTGAAAAATCTTAAATCGTGGTTTGAAGATACCAATACCAACTGTAATGCAATACAAAGGAGCCCAATTAATCCAGAATGGTATTGAAAAGTTAGACCACATGATTTTATCTAGGCTTTATTATGAAGGATATTCCGTAAACCTTCGACTATAGATTTTTAACATGCATGGCTTACACTTGAGTTTCAATATATCCATTGGCTGGCTGGGATTAGTGTTTTTCAACATAGGTTTTTAGATACTGCAGCTTGATGTTGGAATGAATTTGTCTTTGAATGGCTAATTTATGTTTCAATATCCTGGTCTGGATGATCCAAACTTTATTTTGACCTATTGTGATGATTTAGTACATTTAATTGCGAATTAAATAGTCAAACTGGTATCTTTCCTTTGGTATAAGGATGTGAGTGGTGAAAGTACATAATGTATATTAAGTACTTCTGTCTCTACTTGATGATAATATTTTGGCATACAGTAAAGAAAGACCATGACAAATAAACTGCCTGGTATCAGCCAATGTCCAATTTTGAACATTTCAAAAAAGAAACTTATGATCAGTCATGCCATGTTGCACCTTCTGCCTGTATACATCCTTCCCTAAACCCTTCCACTTCATCTCAGCATCCACCTCCCCATCATCTCCCTATCTCGCCTCTCTAATCTCTGCCTCCCTGCAGTATTGGTCTTCCAGCACAGCCTGTTTGCATCGGAGGGGGTTAAGGTTTAACAGAAGGAGCGGGCGGGGGGAGCAGAGAGCCGTCTGGAATCCATTAGGCAGCCCGGGCATTGCTGTTTCACTGTGGGAACCTTATCGATTGCCCTCCTTTATAATTATTCCACCTCCACTGCCTCTTGCTGCCTCTTGCTGCCTCTTGCACCAATCACACATACACTTTCTCGCACTTTCTCTGCTATTTTCATGCCTTTATTTGTTTGCACGGTTCTTCACAGCATGTCCAAGCACTAACACCTTAATCGACAGCGTGACATGCTATCTGTGTGTTTATCGATGGCATGTAAGATGTATTGACACACTTAGCAGCAGCAGGCGCAGGCTTCCACATCCTCCACATGGGGAAGATCTGTCTATCACTGGTGCCATTAGGAAGAGACATGACTAAAGAGTTTACCACAGCGATGCTCAGGAAGTCCCAGGGATAAATCAATACGCTGCAACAACAGTGCAATGTAATTTATGTACTGTTTTAAAAGACTTAAAGCTCAATCTTTGTTTTAGTATTTTGGGTGAGGATTGGTCAGATGGCAACTTGTGTTTTACCAAAGTGGTGGGAGCAAACTAGTATTTAAACTGGTTTTTAGAATAAAAGACTGTTTGTTTGTTGTTGATAGCTCGCTTAAATGTGACTTGATAGCCCAAATTAGCAGCTAGCATTTTAACATCTAGCTATCAGGTTATATAGCGCTTATTACCCCGCAGAAAAAGTTTGTTTAGCTACTATGCAGCTGTGAGAGACAAGGGTGCTTGATGCCACTGCGGCATATGGGGCGGAGGTCTGTGCTCTAGGTTAAGTTTATTCTGGAACTCTGGACGGTCAGGGGCCCAGGAAAATTACAATCTCTAAATGGTGAAATTAACAAATAAATGCATTATAAATTAATACTTGATTCATTATAAGAAATATTTGTACCCCTTGACTACATTCTTTTGTACTTTTTGGCACCTAACAGTTAAAATTTGACTTCTATTTGTTCCAATACAATTAGATTTGCTTATTTTGCAATAGTTTCAGGGCCCCCCAAAAAACCCAGATTTTGGCTCTTGTTTGGGAAAACTTATTGCGACCAATCTTTAGGATCCTTTTTAAATAGAACTAGAGGATCCAAACTTGTTGCTTTGGCTGATGTGGTGATAATGGACTTAAGAAACCATCAAGAAACTCTCCAAAACGTATTCTTTCTGGTTAAAAAGGGTCACACATACTATTACATCAGTCTCTGGCACAGAGTCAACAAAACAGGCACATCCTGCATTAATGACATTTCTTCCTGTTTTGTCCTTGTCTGGGTCACAGCGTGTGGAACTCAAATCAGTGTTTCTACAGCACATACAAGTTCAAGTCAGTTTAGCAAGCCTCGAATCTTTTGTAGTTCAGTCATGCAGGATATGACAATGGAAATTATGACCACACTCAGCATAATTTTTCAGCATGTTACCCCTAAATACGTCAATGCTGTGCAAAAAAAGCAGAAATTAGCCAGAATATAGTCATTTGATTGCATTCGTCTTTGAAACACGGAATCCGTGACTGGGAATGTGCAGGTATGACTCAATCTTAGCTGACAATTTTTTGGGCAATATCACTTCATCATCACAGTCTAATGTACATAAGCCCTGCGACTGTATAAATGTATAGGTTAGACGTACATTGGTCTCAGGATCTAACATGGCATTTTCCTTGTAGGTACATTCTCAGAAAGTTAACTCAAGTATTGCTTTTTTAAATGAGTTGAAATGGTGAAATTATCATTTTTTGTGTGGATCTGGTATGCTGTCTGAATTATCAAATATTCTATACCAATTAGTAATTGTACTAACAAATTATTTAAATTCTTTGGATAGAGAGTTTACCCCTAAACTACAATGTCCCCAGTTGAAACCCAAGTCTGAGCACACCATCTTTAACATGACATTTTAAATTTGTCTTCAGTATTGTTTGACAAATTATCTGCCCTTACAGTCAGTTGGCTTAGTTTATTTCAAACCAACAAGTCTGGTTTAACAAGTGTTAGGTGTGTGCTTAACAGTGATGTGCAAAACAAGCGTGTGTAAGCTTCCAGCATTTTTTTAAATTTATGCAAAGTAGCCATGTGTGTGTGTCAAATTGAGCTAAGCATGTTTTACGAATCACCCAAAAAGTTTGGCAGCCTTTGTTGTGTTGCACAAGAAGGGCAACCTGTTAAGTTTAAATGCCTAAATGCAGTTTTACCTTTGTGCTAAAATACAGAAGCTCAGACCTAGTCATTTCTACCACCGATCTCCAGCATTATGTTCCGCTGAAATTAGAAGCAGCACCGGGAAACGATCAAGTCAAACAGTCCCGTTTTTACAATTAAGATTCCCTCTCGTGAAGCCAGAAGACTTAATGTATCTGTTCTATATTCTACGAGCGTGCTACTTAAAAGTTATAGAGCCATAGTCAACAGAAGTGCCTGAATTGGAACCACATGTTGAGCTTAGTTAACCTTTTAAAGCAGCGGGTTGTAAAAACCTAGATAACAAAGATTGCTGCTTGTTGACAATTGCTCTGTTTACCCACTGTAAATCAGCGGCAGCCCATTGTTTCCCAATGTTGGCTGTCTAGGAATACTTGAACTGTCTATTGGGGTTGCCTATGGTCGAGTCAATGGGTGTGCACCTGTGTAACCTCTTGCTAAGAAATTATTGTGTTGTTGAATCGAGCTGACAAACCCAAGTGTCAAGGCCGCGGTAACGGGCATGTGAGTCTGAGTGCACACTTGTGTAACGCAGTGTTGACTTTGTGTGTTTGTGGTTGATAACCAGCCCACTCATGTTTTTCTTGTCACTGTGTTTCTTCGCAGGAAGTTCGGGGAGCGCCCTCAGCCACAGCGCCTAACAAGGTGAGTTCACACACACAAACACACACCAAGTGATAAACTATCTGTGCAGCGATGCTTTATTTGTGGTTTATTTAAAGACCACAGCATACCTGATATGTCTCCCTATACGACCCTTCCTACATCTGCTAACCATATTTTACAATACAAGCATCTCAAAGGGTGTAGTAACAAAAAAATACTGACATTATATAGCCCCAAAATTAGACCAGATGATAACCACACCTAGATTTAAGATTTCACTTACTTTTATGTGTTTGAAAGGTCATAGATTGGTGTAATATACTGTATATTTATAACTAATATCAAATGAAGTACACATTTTTATTTTGTATAGCTGCCTGGTACCAACAAACATGTAACACATATAGTGTAAAGCTCACTTTGGATCTATTTTAGCATGTGGGTGGCTGCTTAACCTCAGAATGGTCTATACTGTAATAAGATAATTATAAAATCTGAAAAATATTTACAGAACAAACCTGCAATAGTAAATGCCACCATTTTACTAGCCCCGCCTACTTTTTTGGAAAAGAGGAGGCTCTGATTCCTTGCTCATTGCGAATCATTTCTCATCCATTTTGCAGCCGCAGTGGTGTTTTGTTCTGTATATACAAACCTTTCTACCGTGACTCCCTGTGTGCATGCTTATGTGGCTTTTTAGCGTCATGTCTGGTGTTTCTGATCAATTTACTATAAATCGGTAAACTCCGCTCTTGAAATAGAATGCAGTCAACAGACTAACATCTTTGTATAGAATAGGAAAAGAGTCACGGGTTGCCAGGCTAATGTTTCCTGCAGTTTTGTATCAAATAAGGTGCCGACTAAACATGGTAGCCTAATAGAAAAGCAATAAAGCTCTTATGATAGTATAAGAATTATCCCTCATACAAAAGTACAATTGTTTTTGAATCCCTTGGGAAATTGAGTCTGTTTTTGCAAAATGAGGCAATGAATATTGTTGATTTCATATATTACTCACACCTAACCAAAGTTTACATTCCCAGCAGCTACTTTTACACCCTGTTTCATCAATTCCTAAAGCCCTTTCCCCAGGTCTGTGTGAAGCTGAACTCTCCCTGCCCTGTTCTGTTGTTGGTGCTCTCACTTCTCCTCGGACCAGCCTCTGCACGTTTTTGATTATCGCTCTCCTCTTATGTTTGTTCCAAGTCACTGGCAGCCGCGTTGGATGAGCACTGAATGTTGATGGATGTTGCGGCTTTGCTTCTGGAGGTTTCCGTGCACACTTGTTTGCTAGTTTGTCATTGTTTTCTGGGAAGCAGTGTTGGTTTGCTGGTGTATTTATTTTTTTCTATGTGTGGCTCCCAGCGGGGTAAAATTGAAGGGTTGCATATTGACTAGTTTTGGAAAGACATGGACCCAGTGTTTTTTTGATCTGTGGCCTCTTCATTCATGTGCTGCCAGTCGGGATGGGTTATATGGCCAGAAAAATGACAAGACACAGAACACTAGCGTTGCTCAAAGGCACACAACACACCATCTCCTAGTGCATCATGTTTCTGGTCTTTGTCCTCCCTGGAGCGCGCTTGTTCACTCACACCCTCCTAGTCCCTCTTCATTGAAAGGAACAGCTCCACCATTTTCTGTCAGGCAGCGGCACAGACAGTCCTTCTGGGGCTTTTTAGGGCAGCTCAAGCTCGAGGTCCTGCAGGGCCGCACTGTCAGGAAGGCTATTCGACTGGAAATACAATCCAGAGACACACAAGTGAACAAGAGCGCACACAAGCACACACCAGGGTCGCGGGGAGAGTCGTACTTACACATTCTGTGCACACGACGACAAGATGCTTTCTCACTTCTGAGCTTACCCTACACAGGAAGACCCAATGTGGAATATATTTTTTCTTTAAGCTAATTATTGTATATTAATATTTATGAAATAGAGAAATGTTTGTTTGGCCTTTTACTGCTGATTATTAAATTGAGAGAACAGATTACATATATGCTGAATTCATGTGATCTGTAAAAAAGTACATTAATACCAGCTCAAGGTTGAGGAAACCAGGAACAGGAAAAAAATTATACAATGATAGTTTATGCCATATTTTTTTTATTATTTTATGGAATAAAATACATTATCTAGCATGCAATATCAAATAGTAGAACGTAGATTTCCCCCTTGTTTCTTTGTCTTTATATACTTCATTGTACAGACTTCATTGTAGGTGCCCACAGCTGTACCACAGGGGCTGTTGTAGAATGTTTAGTGTTGCTTTCCACCAAATATGGTATGACATTTCTCATTCAGCAGCTGTTTTTGTCTCCTTTACGCACACAAACCTGATTGTACCAGCCGCACTTCTGAGAAACCAAAAACAGCTGAGCCGGCGGTGTGAGTTTTGCATTTGATGAATGTTTCCTTTTTGTCTTTTTTTTTTCAAAAGCACAAACCACTTCACATACTTTGAGTCTTGGAGATGAAACTTCAAGATGTTTTCATTTGGTTATTCATTCCACAAGCAAGATGAGTTTTAGATATACTATTCTTTTAAAACACAATATATGATTAATATAGTTGTCTGTGTCTTCATGTTGCCCGCAGCCCTGACATCAGCAGGTTTGTAGTGTGAGTTGTCCTTATCATTACTCAGATTGTGGCCACTGGAGTTCCCCAAGGATTACTAATAGGCTCTCTGTGTTTCTGTGATGCTGAAGTTCTTATCACTTTGCATGGTTTGTTTGTATCGGCTTATTTAATCAAAAGCTGTATATATTGATTGTAGTTGGTCTGGAATTGGGTTAAAAGGGCCACCCTTCTTTCTAGGCTGCACAGTATAAATGTATGCAACATCAGTGATAAAATGACTGGTTATGACCGTAAGTTTATTTGCATTTTGCTTATGATACTGTATAAGGCTCAGGACTAGCTTTATCATTGTCTTAATTGTTTTTATTTAGTCATAACAAAATATATATAAGGCTTCTCCCACCTAACGCCTTGTGTTAGAGGCTCTGCTGTAGGGCTTTGGCAGATGTATAGAGCTGATGCCCATCTGCTGCATCTGTAGTTCACTTTCACACATTCTCCAACACCGCTACTGTGAAGTGGCTGCTAAAGAGAGAATTATAAAATGTAGCCTGTAGCTGAATTATAACTGCCACCGTGGTCATTGTGGTACTTGATGCCTTCTTCATAACATTAAAAGCTGCTGCAATTGTAGTTAAGTTAAATGCTATTATTGTCTGTTTTTTGTGTTGTTACCTAGGAAGTGTGTCATGCTTTGGTTGGTGTCATTCTCACTTCTGGTGTGCAGTAACCTCATATCTATATCGTATGTGTGGCCTGCTGCATTTCACTTTGTGTAAGACTGTGATAGCTGATATGTGCTCACTATAAAGGATTTGAGTATTGGTTTCCTATGTACAGATAAATGATAAATGGGCCTCTTTGAATGTCTTGGTGCTGTTAATTTGCTGTGACTCTCCATGTCTTCTTCCATTACTGTCCACCCTCTCAGTAAGTTACAGGCACGTGCTCTATTACACAGATATTAAAACTGTAATAAATGCCTCTGTGGTTTGTTGTGGGTCATGTGCTTGACACCAGTGTGAAATTCTCACTTTTCATAAAGAACGGTCTATATGGCAAACTTTATATCAGCTTTTAATAGCTTTGCTTGTTTTTACAGCATACATAGATTTTCAAACAGAACTTTGTCACTGCTGGTGTCCATCGGCTGTCGCTGTGATTAATGCTGTTTTTAGAGGACAGTTGTTGTGAGTATAAATGTTATGGGAAATTCCCTGTGTAGTTCCCCTCCACTTTCAAATTATCAAGCAAATAAAACTTTATTTAAATAGTATGCCACTGTGGCGTATCTATTTTATAGGCAAATGTCACGACTGAATGTCCAAGTCAGAATAAGTGATTTTAATGATGGGAGTATTACAAATAGTGTAATGGTGGTGAGATGACTCATCCTGTACACATTTCTCTAAAATTCAGCTTGACATATTGTGAATCTGAGTAAACATTGTTTTTCCACTACAATTTCATAAAGATTCTGTGGTTTTTAACAGTGCTTGGCGCCTTGACTTAGTTTTGTAGTTATGGACCAATGGAGGATTTGGATTCAGGAGATTGTGTTGCATTCAATTGTTGCCACATGCAGAGGCTCTTATGTTTTAAATTTCACTTAAGGGTGCAGTCAGGTTCATGTCGGACTTAAAAAGGACATCACAAATAATACATGAAGTGGCAGTCAGTGAAAGTTTAATCTTCAGGGGCAGTGTTCCTGTCAAGGTGGGAATCGCTTGTTCCTGTTTCTCTGTGGTCGGGAGTGACTGGTCGGCTACATTCATGTGCTCCCAGTTTTCAAGTTTGAAAGTTGTTCTCACGGTGCATTTGACCTTTCAATAGGTCCCATGACCTAAATCGGTCTCTTTTTAGCTGCTTTATATAGTCCAACATTATGAAACTAAACTTCACTAGAGAAGCATGAAGTTGTATAAAACCAGCACGGCCAACCAGAACTGTATTTAACACGAGTACTAGAACTGTCCAGTTTTTGTCACTAAATGTAGTTCTAATAAACCCTACAGTATTGTCTTTAGCAGGTTCGAAGTGTGTGTTTTCTTCTCAATTATCCGTCTGTGGAGTTCCCCAGGGATCACTAATAGTCCCACAGGTTTTTTTTTTTTACACTATATTGAGTCCTGGAGGAAGCAGCCAAGCATCACGTGTGCAATACTTAATGCGTATCATCTTTCCTTTTAACTAGTGAAATTGTGTGCACCTTTTTTAAGCTTGGTTTTAGGGAAACAAAGTAAGTTTCTCCATGTGGTGACTCGACCGTATCACGTTACTATATAATGGCCTCAAGTGTTTGGAATTCAAAAATTGCACTTTTGTCTCTGATGTGTGGTTGAAGAATGCCAAATCTAAACAGAGTAATTGCATTTTTTTGTGTCATCTCCGACTGAAGTGAGAAATAAGATCCAGTTCGTTGTGAAATCAAAACTCCTGTGACCCCCTGCCCACACTCCCCTGCAGCACAGACACGCACAGAGGCCCCACACTTTTCATAACAAAAGGGCCTGTCTGAAGGAAGCGTGCGGAGCGGGAGTGCGTGACGAGTGGGACACTCTGTACACAGCCCGAGTGTCAGGTGTCATGGACATATGTGCTCCTGCCCACACCCAGCAGTTAGTTAATGCTTCTTAATTATGCTTCAGAGTTTGAGCTTAGACATTGCATTGTTTCTGTGTCTGGGTCTGGAGAAGGAGTCAAGAGCAGCACAGGGACTAAATCATGATCATTATATTGTAATTTGCATAACTGCAGGCTTTAAGGCACAAGTATAGAAAAACTAAATTATTTCAGGTCACTAATTACCTCCAACAGAGCAAAGAAAAAGTGACTTAGATTTTGGGACTGATCCGGATCACCATCTGGATCCAGGACGCTGATAAATCGCACTACTGTTTTGGCAGACTGTTTGACAGAGCAGCTCAGAGGAGAGCATGACCCTATCCAAGCAGCCTGCAGTCAGAGAGTGAGCAGCAGAGAATGCATGAGAATCACATAAATGACAAAAAACTATTGACTGTATCAACAGTGTTCAGCTTGTAAAGGCATACTACAGACCCCGATCTACTATTTTTTTATTTGACTAAAAATGGTCTAATATTTGCAGAGATATAGCTGATTCAGTATACCTCAATTCAAAAGAATAGGCGCTGTACCCGACACACACACACCCCTCTCGCCATCTTCAACCATGTTTTTCTTACAATATATTTTGCTGTAGTTTCACAAAAACAACAGAATTCAGTCGTCTAGACGTCCTGTCGAAAGTTTGTGGAGTAAATTTGATCTGCAGTCCCTAAACGACCCTGTGTAGTGATGAGGAAGTATCGCAGTGACTGTATGATTCTGAATGCATCTGGATCAGGGGCAGCGACAGCAGCTTTAGGGGCTAGGGGTGGCAGGCTCCTGGGGCCCCACATAAAAAAACAAATAACTAAAAGCAAATGTAATAATTAATCGTGATTAATCGGATTAATTACAGCCCAAAGGTGTGATTCATTTGATTAAAATAATTTATCGATTGACAGCTCTAATTAAAAAACACCAGGTCAAACTGTGTTGGCGAACTACAGGCCAACAAAAAATTATAAAAATAAACAGCTCAGGTGGATTTAGAGATACTTTTAGTGTCAACAAAGATTAGTAATCCCTTTGCAGATACATAATTAATAACATTTTTCTCACTTAGTGCATATAGGGGAAATTAGCTACCCTGGCGGAGGTTTGCACTCTCCCAGTGCTATCTAGTTAGTTTTAAGGTTTCAAACAAGCTGAACATTGAAACTCCTCACACTTCTTAAGAAGCAGAAGACGCATGTTAGCAGGCTTTATTTTTTTTTTTACTAATTTACCAACTCTTTAAGTACCAAAAGATGGCCCTAAATCAGAACTTAACTAGCTCTAAACCAAATAACAAATCAACAAATAACACAAAAAATGATCCACTATACTTCCTGAACATAAAACAGTAAAGTTAGTTTGTATACAGAATAGTTTAACCCAGTGAACCCAATTTACAATAAAATAAACACAACTTTGTAGATTAGTTTACTTAAGTAATTGAAGCATGGATCTTGCAACATTTTGACACCAGGACAGAAATCTTTGCTGGTGAGCTCAGCTGTATTTTTTCCTTCTATTTTCTTTGCTCCCCCCCTCTCCTGAACCTCCACGCTCCCTCATGTTGCTTCCCCTATGCACCTCGCTGTCCCTTGGAGGCGGTCACTAATGGTTCAGCCTGGTCCGGGGAGATGTAGCTTTTTTGGCTTAATGCTTCTGCAGGCTTTCCAGAGGTCATCCAAAGTGTAGTATCCATCTGCTATGTATTCTTGTGTTTTCTTTTCATCGCACTATACTCAAACATTACCTTCCTCAAACAGTTTAAGGTTACCCCACAGATCACATAATGAACTAATGACCCGCTTTGTCTCTTTTCTATCTTGCAGAGAAGCAATGAGGAATTACCTGAAGGAGCGAGGCGACCAAACTGTTATGATTCTGCATGCGAAAGTTGCACAGAAATCTTACGGCAATGAAAAAAGGTGAGTGGGGACGCACACAGCTGCTTTTGAGTGACTTATCAAGAACTTGGCCCTGGACTGTGATCCCCATGCACCTTGGAAATGAAGGTCACCAAATCCACTGCGGAGAGAGGATTTATAGAGATGGAGGCACTAAAGGGGCCTCCAGCTACAGATGTGCTTTTAGATTGACATGTCCTACTAGTAGCAAGAAATTAAAGTGACAGTGCACCTATGATAAGCCACATTCTGTTGAATGTCCATGAATGCACTGATACCGATCCTGGATTGGATATTGGTGCCGATATTGGGCTCTGTAAAAGGCTGAAACTGAAGCCGATATAGATTATTTTACTAATTATTAGCAGATATTCAAGGAGGCAAATTACGCAGTAACACACAAGTTGTGAATATTATTGGTGTCTGGCTCTAACAAGCGTCTAATATATTATACAGGAAAATAAGCAGTCAATAAGCAAACATTTTATGCAAAAGTTAGACATTTTGAGGAACAATTCTAGGTCTTAGGTATATTATATATCTTATGCCTTAGATCCATTATTTCTGATAATAATTACATTTTTTAAGTTAAAGAAGAAATGTTATGCTTTTGAGTTTTGTGTTGATATTGGTAGGTATCTGGTATCGGCCGACCCACAAAGCCCAGGTATCGAGATTGACTTAAAAGATTGGATTGGTGCAGCTAATTTCGCCACAGTTTATAGCCTTTTAAGACGCGTGGGCTGATAATATTATTATTATTATTATTACTATTATTATTATGGATTAAGTAGAAATCATAATGGCAAACACAATTTCAATTGATGTAGCCGCCTGAAATTTGTAGAGCTCGTAAACAAACAAACAAGCAAGCAATTATCCAATAAAATCATTTGTGGTTGCCCTGGGGAGATGTTGCCCTGACAGAGATGTTGTAACCATACCACTCCAACGGCCTCATGGACCCCCACCAAACCACACACAACATAAACTACACATACACATTCATACAATGGCGTATACAGACACGGGAGACGAGGCTGTTGTCTTGCCCAAAGATACAAAGGCAGTATTACTGAAATGACCAGGGTTCAAATTACCAACCTTCCAGATAGCTGTACCACTGGAAATATTATTCAAACATTCTTGTACTGTTGTTATTGATACAGTATGATTTCTTTTTGAGGAAAAGTTGGTCTGGGTAGTATGTATGGAAATACTTCTAGTCACACTTTATTTGCCATAGTAAACACTCAAGACCAGTGGTTGGATATTGAAGGCTTTTTAATCAAAATCTATGGCAATCCGGGCCCAAACTCTTACAGTCCCATGTCACCTCTCAGCTCTCCACAGCCCTTTATCTGTGGTTCGATCAGTCACAGCGGGCCAAGTACGAGACACCTCTGAAGGCTGTCGAGGCAGACAGAGGGAAGTGGAGACACAAGTGAATTCCTCAGATGTTTAGTTAAATCGACACCGTTGACTTGTAGTACAGACAGTGTTACATTTTCAGACTACAACAGGTTTGTCTGGCTTTTGTGTTTACTGCTGACGTCAAAGATCTCCTTTATTGTGTGCATTTTAAGTTATCTGTAGAGCTTGTAAACAAACAAGCAAGCAATTATCCAATAAAATAATTTGTGGTTGTATAACTAATAATATATAAAACTAAGATTATTTATTGACTAATGGAGAGGTAGGTCTGGCTTGCAAGTAGTATAGTACATAAGCTTAAAGATATTGAAATACTGCTACAAATTATTGGAGGGCTATATTCAATACATTACATCGCTGAACCCAAGGGCGATAGCAAATCCTGTCAGGTGTCATATCTGGGTCCAGGGCCGTACCTTGGACGTGTCTGTGGTCAGTTAAAACACTGCAAAAAGCACTATTGCAACAACTAGTGCCTTCCTCTGCTATAATGTCTAATGCTGTTACTAGTGCTACTTGATTTTATCAAAATTACTTAAGCAATAGTACAAATTTTAAGTAGAAGTATAGTTTGTACTGCAGTAGTATTGTGGTTTCTTTGCATCACTGATTTACAGCTCAGCAAGTGTCAGACTGCTGTGCACATCCCAAAGGGATTTCTGTCAACTCTTCAACATCCTTCAGCTAATAAAATCCCTTCAAGAAGAACTCCTGTTCCGTCTCGCACCTCTGATGACTCGTCTGTATCTTGCAATAAGGCAGCCCAGTACAACCCTTTCTGAATGCAAATGCACCGTCCTGGTCTGTTCTTTTTATAGGAGGTGAAAGTAGACAAACGCCCACAGTCAGGCAAGCGTGTTGCGAAATAGGGCTCTCTGCTGCAGTTCCACAATGACGCACATACATTTATCAAAAGTGAGACACTTCAATGATGAGTGGATTTTACACATGGATCATTTTCTCCCTTCAAAGTGCACGTGAATGTGCACCATTTGTGTTATTGTAAATTGGGATTATTTTACAAAAGTATGACATTTTTAAATGGAAATTGTTTATATTTAGATATTTACTTTGCGATCTACGAAATAAATTAAACTCTTCAGCCCATGAGTTGTGAGGAGGCAGTGTACATAAAAGCAAGGATTTTATGTACAAGACTGCCCTCTTCTGGTGTGAGGTGACACATGCACTGTATAGCGTTATTCAACAGAGTTACCCGCAGGTCCAGTAGAGGTTTATCTGCTGCTTTTATGGGATCCTTGAGTGATTCTACTGACTTAGTGTAGAAATAGTATTTATTTTGTCCTTTTAGCATTTTACAAGTCAGATGTCTTCAATTGTTCAAAAACGAATGTGTTTCTCCAGGTTTTTCTGTCCCCCTCCATGTGTTTACCTGATGGGCAGCGGCTGGAAGAAAAAGAAGGAGCAGATGGAGCGGGACGGCTGCTCCGAACAAGAGTCCCAACCATGTGCCTTCATCGGCATCGGCAACAGCGACCAGGAGATGCAGCAGCTCAATTTAGAGGGAAAGGTACATCTTAAAAAAACCCTGTTCTATGCATGTCGCGTATTGGAAGCTGACAATCTTTTCTTTTTTTTTTTTACCAGAATTATTGCACAGCCAAAACCTTGTACATATCCGACTCTGACAAGAGAAAGCACTTCATGTTGTCCGTCAAAATGTTCTACGGCAACAGCACTGACATCGGTGTCTTCCTCAGCAAGAGGATCAAAGTCATCTCCAAGCCCTCCAAAAAGAAGCAATCTCTTAAAAATGCTGACTGTGAGTTGTTTTTTTGTTTGTTTTTTTATAAATGTACAGCCAAAACTTGAATCTGTTGATATAGTATAGCAAGCTGTTGTAATATCTCCATCAATAAGACTAATAAGCTTAAATCACAGTATTAGAGGATTACTCCATAGCTCCAGTCTGCTTTTCCAAGCAAACCATCTTGTCGATTAGTGGTTTCCAAATGGTGGATCAGGCCCTTAAAGTGTGTCTTGGGAAGATTGAATGTAGCTGCAATATCACAAAAAGTTAGGGACACTTTACTTGGGGTTGTGCCACAGTGTTTCTTGAAAGTAGAAAGAACTTATCTAAGATTGGGCAAAGTCATTAAAGAATTCTACAATTTCTTAGGTATGCCAACTGCTTGCACCCCCAGTCTCTCCACCAGAGGGCGCTACACCGTCACTTATCATCCCACTGACCCATTTCTGTCACACCTGTAGTGCACTCACTCCGGTTCATGGCCACTGTCCCTGTATATTCTTATCACTCTCTTTCCCCACTACAACTACTCAGTAAACACCTTTACATAACTGGCCTGTGTCTGTGCTTGTTTTCTTCCAGTGTGCATCGCGTCGGGGACTAAAGTGGCACTGTTCAACCGACTGCGCTCCCAAACGGTCAGCACGCGTTATCTCCACGTGGAGGGGGGCAACTTCCACGCCAGCTCACAGCAATGGGGTGCCTTCTACATCCATCTCTGTAAGTCTCATACATAAACTGCACAAGAACAAACAGGGCATTTCCTCCCTTGTCTTCAAAAATCTCTAATAATTACATCTCATATGGATCAAGTGTCTGACTCACTGCCTGGATGCAGATTGGGGATTTGTGGGGGCTGGGAAGTAGTGCTCAAAAATTGTGTTTTGTTCACAGTGGATGATGAAGAGTCAGAAGGAGAGGAGTTCACTGTGAGAGACGGTTACATCCACTACGGTCAGACGGTCAAACTAGTGTGCTCTGTCACCGGCATGGCCCTACCTAGACTGGTAAGTACATGCATTCAGAAGGATTACTAGGATCCCCAATAAAATATTACTGTAGGTGTACATTAAATCAGTTACAATAACATATGCAACACACTCAATCGTGTGGTCATCTGCAGTAATTGTGATAATAATGTCACCTCCTGCCATTCAGCAGAGAGATAAGGGTTTGATCCTTGAGCAGGCCAATCCACGTCAAGTCTTCCCTGTGTTAGTGTCAAAAATCACAATGTTGCTAACAGACAGTTCAATATGGACATGTTCCTGGTGACTGGGGTTTTTATGTTTCAACAAAGTAAATCTTAATAATTACATCACTTTGTCTCCTTCAGATAATCCGTAAAGTGGACAAACAGACGGCGCTGCTGGACGCCGATGACCCAGTCTCCCAGCTCCACAAGTGTGCCTTCTACCTGAAGGACACTGAGCGCATGTACCTGTGCCTTTCTCAAGAAAGGATCATCCAGTTTCAAGTTAGTATCTCACCTCAATAACACAACTCAAGTGACTAATGGAACACTTCTGCAGTCGCAGGTCAATATGACTTAACATGTTTATGTGTACAGGCCACTCCATGCCCAAAGGAACCAAACAAGGAGATGATCAATGATGGCGCCTCCTGGACAATCATCAGCACGGACAAGGCTGAATACACTTTCTATGAGGGCATGGGCCCCGTCCACTCACCTGTCACCCCTGTGCCTGTGGTCGAGAGCTTACAGGTACACTGCTAGTGGATATATTCATTTCAGATTTTGAAAGCCATGACCGATTACATTTTTAAAATATTTTTTAAAATAGAGAATGTATTGGGATATTGACCACACGTGTCTAAACCTGTATAAATGATGTCTATGCTCATTATATCATGCTGTATATCATTTTATTTGTAGTTAAATGGTGGTGGTGATGTCGCCATGCTGGAGCTGACGGGACAGAACTTCACTCCAAATCTTCGGGTCTGGTTTGGAGATGTCGAGGCTGAGACTATGTACAGGTGAGGATTATTCTTGTGCCATACCTTTGGATCATATTAATTACAATTAAACCCAGTTTAGTGTCTGTATGCAGTCCTTACCTGTTCCCCTGCCTGTCCTCTCCTGTCAAACACAATCAAGAGCTTCAAGAACATTTTACGAGCCTAATCTCTCAATGGGCCACCCTTGTGAAAAAGGCCTCAGCATAATATTTTTTGTCAGGTTAAGTTTTATGGGCAGATTGGCTTTTATATGTCCGTGCCACCCACGTTTTAGAGACTTTGAGGTAAAACAAATGACACCAGAGGCCACAGAGACGGAACAAGGAGACAAAGTTTTAATACCGACCAAAATCATGCTGGTTCATTCATAAATAATGCAGTCATTAATGGATCGTTTTGTCCTGAAATATAAGATGGCAACATCCTTTGTACCGCTCAAAGTGTACTTTGGAAATTGAAATTGGAACTTCTCCCATTACTGAATGGCTCACATTCTATCGATCCTATACAAAAAAACAAATTGCATACTCCCCCATCCTCCTTGTTCTCTTGTCCCAGAAATGTATATCAACCTGAACCTTTAAATACATCATAGCCCAGAACAAATCTCCCTTTGGCACAATTACACTGGCCTGTCTGTAAATGGTGGTTCCTTAAAATGGATACTGGAAATTGCACCAGAGGACAGTTTAGAAGTCTGAGCAAGGTGAGGCTGTTGTGGTCCAAATATCTACAAATGTGATACATCTTTACCAACGGAGCTATACACAGTGTGCACATGGGCTGTTTGTACACACATCATGTTAAATTAAGAAAAAAGGATCAGCTGTTCTAATCCAGCCAACACCTATTCTTGTATCTTTGCAACTGTGTGATTTTTGCTCCCTGCAGGTGTGCGGAGAGCATGCTGTGTGTGGTGCCCGACATCTCGGCCTTTCGCGAGGGCTGGCGTTGGGTGAGGCAGCCTGTCCAGGTGCCCGTCACCCTGGTGCGGAGTGATGGCATCATCTACTCCACCACACTCACCTTCACCTACACGCCTGAGCCGGGGCCCCGACCGCACTGCAGCGCCGCTGGGGCCATCCTGCGCACGGGCACCTCCTCCGGCCTCTTGAGCAACAGCAGCAGCCAGGACCCCCCCGCCAATGTCTACGGGCCCCCCGGTGGAGCAACCAACCCCGGGGTCACGTCCTCCACCGCCGCGGCCGTGGTCTCCTAACGCACATGTGAGCCAGTAAACAGACTACAAACAAACTGAGTCGCTCCTAAGTGCTGAATATTTGGATACCAAGAAGAAGGCGGGGTCTGAAGGAGGTCAGACTTTTCTCTTCCTGCCCTTCCTGGTGTGTTTGGGACGGTCCCATGGGCTCAGAGCAGCACCAGCACCTTTCAACACCATAGTACCTGTGAGAACGGGAACAACAATACATTTGCCACCAAAACGTTCAAATATGTTGGGAATCTCGTTTGGGAATCCTGTTTTAGCCCCGCCCACCACTTGTTTTATACTGTTTTGTTCCCATTGTGGTTTCCTAAAGAGGTGGATGTATTGTTGTCATGATGCAGAGGGACACACAAAATAATGTGCCGATTGCATAGTTTTTATGGACCAAGGATCTTGTATAAGCTTTAGTAAAGGTACATTTTTCTCCATACCTTTTTTGTATTAAACATATAGTACACTTTTGTTACCAAATACTTTCTACTCTGCGGTGGTTTTCCCTGAGGTCCAAAATCCCAGCCTGTTGTATTTTATTGTGAACTTACAAACGCCTGCTCCTCCAGTCTTCAGATGGTCTGTTCTTTTTGATACTCTTGTTCTTGTGTTGGGAAATCTGAAGTCTTGGTTGTGTATTTACATTTACAAGCAAAGGTCGTTTTGTTTATTTTATAATCGGGGAATAACCTCAGAGGGCCTATTTTTTATCATTGGTTTTTATGAAGTCTTTAAAAGAAAAGCTTTAAGCAATGCCTCTGCCTTGCCTGCAATACTCTTCTGTGGCTATGTCTCCTGTGAAAGTATAGTACATCTTACATGGAGCCATAGCAGCATCTGCAGAACACAAGACTTCCATGGTTACAACACATGTTCAAACTAATGTAATAATCGTAGTCCTTGACTTCAAACTAGCCTTAGTACTGTATATTGACTGTACACAGTGGAACCAATCACATATCTAATCACCTGTATCTGTTGCTCTATTGCTCACTGTAGAACTATCAATAATGTGGTAGACCGTCATGATGCTCTCAAACTGCACCGATCAGGGTGTCTTCCAGTGTGCTCCACTTCTGTGGCTTTTACTCCAAAAAGTGGTGTGTGTTGAAACGGACTCTATTCAATTTGATGTGGCCTTACCGATAACGTCAATCTTTCAAAATGTGTCACCTTTTCTTCTCTGTTTACTCACATTGGAAGAACCAGTGTTAGCTCGGTGTGGTGCAGAGCAGCCTTCTCTTCAACAGTTTTATTCAGATCATTTGGTGCCCGGCACCTTCACTTTGGTACAATGTGTGAGCGCTGTATGCTCTTCAGCCTTTAGCCTTTTGAAGCTCCTGTGGTTTTCTCTTTGCTCAAACATATGTACATTATCTCACTGTCCAGTAGTTGCACTCATCTGCGCCTCCAGTCGGAGTATAAAGGCCTTCTAAACTGTATTGTTGAACATGTGCATTTCCAAACAGCAATACTGTGCAGGTCATTTGTTTTCTCATAGTTTTGTCCGCCTGAGCACTAGTTCACCAGCCAGCAAATCTAAATATAAATATAGTATATATATTTGTGAGTATGTGTGTGTGACTGTCATATATGGCTGTAATGGAAAATAGAGTCAGACTCACTCCATTTCAAAGCGTGAACTCCAAAAACAAACTTGAGATTCATCAAATTAGTGTCTTCCGCCAGAATCCAAATGTCTGATAAACACAGACAAACATTCAGAGGCAATACCTGTGTCCATAGTATTACAGTACAACTGTAAGGGAAGTGTCACTTGAATGTCTGCTAAATGAAGTATTTGAATCTGTCAAAACAACCCTTCCAATAAGAACAAAGAAGAACATGATTTCTTGCACCCTTTTGATGTAAAAAACAGTCACATTAAGTTATGCCCCAGCTGTCGGTCATCATTGTAAAATGTTTTATATTGTATATTCTTAAATTATTGGTACTCCCTTGTCTCCCTTGTCTTATGTCACAAAGAAGTGCTTTATTGCCCTTGCTGCCTAGTTTGGCCCTGGAGTGTATTTAGGAGCCCACTCCTGTCGGTGCTGCAGCGCGAGTGTAGCATCTCAGTCATTAAGTCTTCTTCACTTTGGCCTTTACAACGAGGTCAACCTTTTAAACCCTTTACCCTGTAAACCAACGTCAGCAAACCTTAACCTAACTTTACTGTTGTTTATTAGCTCTAAATTTACCACACAATAATTTCACAGTGTTTACACGAACGGGCGCTGTTTTATGGTCACATTTATGGACAATCCGAGCAGGTTTACACAGTTTGGCAAAATAAAGGAATTCTTCACAAAGGGTGATAATGTTACATGCCTTTGCTGTATTCTTCACCACTCGCTTTTAACAGGTGTCTCTGTCCATATGTCTGGTTATATCATGTTCTCTTCTTCTTCCAAAAGCAGCTGTTCATTTGTCTCTTGTTATTTTTTTTATATATATATAATGAGCTCTGAACAATGTATGTATCCTCTAATATGCCAAATGTCTTTTTATATAATGTAGTTTTCATGCACTGCTAAACAAACAGGGCAGAGTGAGTGGCAGCTTTAAACAAATAATCAATAAAAAAAAATACAAAGAGTGTGGAGCCCTTCTGTCGCACTCAGCCTTACTTCTCCTTAAAGACTTTGTGGCTGTTTGCACTAGACGCTAACGTTCAACTGATTTTCTTAACACGCTTTTCAACCATTGTTTCTGTGGGATAGCTTCACTTATTCCTATTTCTCTGCCTGTCGTGCTTTAGCTTGGCTACAGTTTCATCTCCCCCTCCCCAATTTCCCCGGCTCTTCACTTCCTACACTGTCACTGTTTCGTGTATTAAATCTAGTAAAAGTGGTAAGCAGAGGTGTCATTGTGGTAGTTTATACTCAGTGCTCAAAGGGTTGCTGATGGTAGAAACCTGTGCCGTTTTCGTAACATTTAGCAATAAACAAAGAAAGGGGACTTTTTTGATTTTTTAATATAACAATAGTTTTTTTTTTTTTTTTTTGTACATATTGCAGCTCCAGATCATGCTCAAATCTGTATGTCATTAAAAGAAAGAAAAAAACATGAAAAAACAATACTGGCATAAAAATGAGAATAAAAACGTGATATAAAATTTGAACTGTTGTATTGTTTTTATTTCAATTGACAGAGATATGTACACTTCCAGGTATTTCTTCTTGGTCCTTCATCACCGCTTAAAGGGATTGTCCTGTACTGGTTTACTCATTTATATATCCAGTTGAGATGGGGCAGTAAGGGGAGTGACAGCCATGAAGACTATTTTTGTATATACACGTGTGTGTTGTGTGTGTAGGTAATTTACAAAGCATTACTTAACACATTAATAAACACCATTGGGTTATAATTGGCCTACTGATTTCAATTGTCAATGTCAATCTCATACATCAATGTAAACATCTGTGTTAACGAAGGAACTGCTGATTCATTAGATCAGTACTGATTAGGGCCTAAGCTCTAAGGAGTCAGTAAATGAGTAAATAAATACTGAACCTAATATTGGTTAGATGGAGCTCCTGTTTTTCAATTCAAGTGTAATGAAACTAAAACACTGAACTATCCCTTTAACAGCTCCCACAGGCACACTAGCGTTACATATTATTCATACACAGTCATTTAAGGCTATACTATTAACACAAGTTCATTTAAAGGCATACAAAATGCAGTAAAATGGTTGCAATTGTTTTACATTCAAAGCAACTTCACATGAGCTGACCGTCCGCCATCATCACTGCTTTGATCACTCATGGCCTGCAGGTTTAATATGTTGGAATAGGCACATGCACAAATATAAAAATCTAGCCTATTGCATACTAGAAAACCACAAAACGACTCGGAGCAAATAAAAAACATCAGTTGCTACATTTACGCTGCTATTCCTAACTCAAATACGTAGAAATCAGGCGGTTAATGCCAAGAATGTTCTCTTTGAAGAGTAGAATACAGGTGTGTCAAGTCCCACGCTAAGATAAGGCCTCTTCGATTTACCGCAACACACAGTCAAAGTGGACAGAATACATAAACACCAGGTCAAGGACGACCATGTAAGCACTATTTCAATATTGTTTTGAAGCCACTGAGTAATGGTACGTCCCACCAAGATGACAAAATGCCTGTGAGGAGGATGACTAAAGACTGATTTGTTTATCACATTTGACATTGGGTCATGCCATGTGAAATCATAGGCTTCAAACTACTAGACCACCCTGGATATACTTCAGACTTGGTGTAATCGGTGTCTGTGTAGCCAGCAGTATATGGACACAATTTTTCAATAATTCAAATCAATTTGTATTTACATGGCATTAAACAATTTAATATTGTAAACAAAAATTCAAACAAAAATATTTTGCGCCTCTTTGGTCCAACTGTTTTACACACATGAAATGTCCTGTAATCTGGTATAGATTTTTTAGTCCTGACAACAGCAGCTACATGTGGCAAATCCAAATTATCTATAATTTGATAATTCTACATAGAATAAACCAGATTAGGAGTTAAAATAATAATATTTAACACATAATAGTAAGTGCTAGTTTTAGGTATTATTTACATGGGTGGATTATATTACCTTGCTCTATGCTAAATGTACACTATAAATAATGAAATCCAAGGATAAATTTCAATGATCCAATACTTCTTTTGAAAAGGCCAATATGCGTAGTATATTTTCACCTCAGAACACCGGTTATACTGGTTTTGCGATCTTCAAATGAAGCTGTCAATCTTAAACTTCACAACATTCATAGAGAAACCTACATGTAGCTGTTTACATGAACCAGGTCCGGGTTATCTTTTGCAATCTTTTACGTAAACACTACTCATTCCTCACGGTCTGAAGTCAACACAATACTTTGCATTCTTCTCACCTAAACCCCATGTCTTGAGATATGGGTCCTTCTCATGGCCTGTGTGCGTCCATAGATAAATGCCCGATCTCCTTCCAGGCTCATGCTCTGATGCCAGTATACGTGAACCTTGTGCTCGCTCCACTGGGGGGCGTGTGGCCATTTTGTTCAGCTCTTCCTTTACCGACTTCCCCTTTCACCGTCCCGGCCGACCTCCTGAAAGAATTACCCCCTTGCTCCTTCTTGCAGCAGCTGAACGTATACAGCATGCCTTGGCGGAATCTCTTATTCATGAAGCAATAGATAATGGGGTTAACGCAGGCCGAGGTATACGACAGAAGATGGATGAAGGATATTGGAGCTCCGGTGAGGCGATAAGCAGAACGCCGGTCGAAAGCTTGCCACGCATTCACCACAAAAACAGGGGTCCAGCAGACGAAGAAGAGGAAAACTATGACCAGAAGCATCCGGATGACACGTTTTTTGGCCATGAGGTTGGCTGTAGAGCTGCTGCTGCATACACGGCCCACCATGGGCTTTGTGGAACCGGAGAAGTTTGCATTGGTCAATGTGATGCTCTTCTTTTTAGTTGGCTGAAGATAACAACCGTCGCTGTCGCCCGGTTTGATGCTGCCAGTGCTGGGTTGGCGCTCTGCAGGGAGGGAATATGAATATGAATGTGTAAAAGCCTTCTTTGAATTTTGTTGTTCACTTTCAGATTTCAGAACCATCTCCTTCTTCTCCATCACACCTCATCAGCAGAACAATCTGACTTTTCGCCATCACACCTCATCAGCAGAACAATCTCCCCCTTCCCCAGCAGAACAATCTCACTTTTCACCATCACACCTCAACAGCAGAACAATCTGACTTTTCTCCATCACACCTCAAAAGCAGAACAATCTCACTTTTCACCATCACACCTCATCAGCAGAACAATCTCACTTTTCTCCATCACACCTCATCAGCAGAACAATCTCACTTTTCTCCATCACACTTCAACAGCAGAACAATCTCACTTTTCTCCATCATACCTCATCAGCAGAACCATCTCCCTCTTCCCCAGCAGAACAATCTGACTTTTCTCCATCACACCTCAACAGCAGAACAATCTCACTTTTCTCCATCACACCTCAACAGCAGAATAATCTCACTTTTCTCCATCAAACCTCATCAGCAGAACAATCTCACCTTTCTCCATCACACCTCAACAGCAGAACAATCTCCCTCTTCCCCAGCAGAAAAATCTCACTTTTCTCCATCCCACCTCAAAATCAGAACAATCTCACTTTTCTCCATCCCACCTCAAAATCAGAACAATCTCACTTTTCTCCATCACACCTCATCCGCAGAACAATCTCACTTTTCTCCATCCCCCCTCATCAGCAGAACAATCTCACTTTACTCCATCACACCTCATCAGCAGAACAATCTCACTTTTCTCCATCACACCTCAACAGCATAACAATCTCACTTTTCTCCATCACACCTCAACAGCAAAACAATCTCAC
>JAVQKC010093922.1:0-21208 GCA_036025475.1 Philypnodon macrostomus
AAACTCTTGTAAATCTAGAAAGAGTAAGAGTACTTTTACCACCTCTGTGTGTCATGTAAGAACAGCTTTATGTGAAAAATGTGATGATGTGAAATTCTGTTCCTTGTGCCTTAATTTTATTTAATATATAATTTTTTGCTTTTACTTGAGTAACATTATTGGCTACACACAAGAAGACATGAAGCAGAAGACCACACCTTCAGTAGGCACACAGTGTACCTAATAAAGTGGCCAGAGTCTCTACAGTTAAAGCACCTACCTGCTGTTTCTGGTGGCATCTCTTCCTCCATACTGTACTCTCGTTGCATCTCATCTCCACCCTCACCCTTCATCAAAACAAGAAACAGGGATAAAAGCACATTAGCACCACATGGAACTTTTGATTGTCATTGTAAAATATTAATTTAGACTAACATAACATAACTCATTTTGTCCAGTAAAATCTTGTAGGACAGTTTGTTATTTTGTTTTTGAAGAATGCTTTTTCTTAAGGTCAACAAATACTGTTTCTTAAGGTCAGATAAATGTGTGATTTGTTGGGTTGCAGTTCTGTGAGTCTTCGTGTGACACGGATGGGAAGGATAAGGACATGTTGGATGTTTAGAAATCTAAAATAACAAAAATAATTATGTTTTTTGGAGAAAAGTTTCTGTTTTTATGAGACTCCAAAGTCAATATGTTCGTCAATTAGTCAAAGGCACCCTAACCAAATGCATGACTTCAAATGCACATTATGTACTCAATCACTGACAGTTACCATGGTGATATATTAATTATAGTCACATGACCTGTCAGTGGTCGTAATGTTATGGCCGGTCAAAGCTCTTTAGAGGCATCTCTGCGGCACAATTATACACAGATGATTGAGGCCTTAGTGAGCCGTTAGCGCTAATTGCTAACATTATCAGGCTAATTATCAGGCTAACACGTCAAAGTTGATGAATGCTTTTTATCAAACTATTATGAGCCACTAGCGGCTACTTAGAGGCACTAAAAACCACAAACTGAATGACTACTTTATTACTCTACCTTCAAACTTGACCCTATGGACCAGCTAAATTGTTTTTGTGCATTTTATTAGGTCATTTTCATACAAGAGACCGCTCTATCCATGTCAACAAGCAGCATTTCCACAACTATATTAGTGGTTTTATTGTTCCTAAAATTATTCTTTTTAAATAATTATTTTCCCGTAATCCCGAGATAATTAAGTCATTTTATACAACTATTGTATTCAAAAGATTTTTTTTATTATTATTTACAAAATTATAATCTTAGGAAAACAAATCAAATATAAGTCCTCTTAGGGTTTCCGTACAAACAGAGCATGGTTGTAAATATCTGTGTGTGGTGGTTTGTGTTCAGCTGTTCTGTTAGCTTGTATCACTGCCACACATTGACACAATATTAACCATTGCTTTTTTTTCAGGATGGAAATATCTCCGCCTCCATCTTTCCGCAGTTGTGAGGGCACCTAAGGTAAGCTACTCTCTCAATTTTTACAATTATTTTAGAAGATAACCTAAAATTGCATTTTTTGTTTAGCCTAATTAAAAGTATTAAAGAGGTTCTTTGTAACGATTCAGAACCAATGTCTGTCAATGTCACACTCAACCATAAAACAGCCTTGAATATACTTCTATATACTTCTGAGTCGCTTGCCAATATAACTGAACCATTAGTGTAACTAATAGCAACTAAAGAGCACTGTTAGCATCAATGCTAATCACAATTAGCCTTAGCATCTCTAAAGATAACAAAAATCCATTAGTATAATTATTATAATTCTTCTCTTTCCGTCTTCTCCTCTTCCCGTCTTCTCCTCTTCTCCTTATCTTCTTCTCTTCACAGACTTTCAAAACAGCATTCATTTGGCAGATATTTGCTTCAGTTTTCTTTCTCAGCCATTGTAGAACTAGTTAGCACCAGAGCTAATGTTTAGCACCAGAGCTAATGTTTAGCACCAGAGCTAATGTTTAGCAGCAGGCTAAACCAATAACTGACGAAGCTACCTCAATCAACGAATAATAAACCAAGGTCCCTAAGGTCTAACATTGGATGATTGTTTTTAGGTCCCACAGAGTCCCAGATGTATGAATATTATATATTATTATTTCAGTGTGCTTAATTAAAAGCCCTCTAATGAGTGAAGTGAAGGTTTAGTCTTTTAAAAAATACACAGTTTATATTAATTTAAAATTGCCGACTTAGCTTTAGGGAAGGACCATGGATCTATTATAAAAACTGGATGGGGCACCACCCCCTCTGCCTTGATGCCAATATGCATCACTCAGTGATTATTCCCATCGGCCGCAAAGCAAAAACAAAGGCTTAGTGCTCGGCTGTCCACGTGGGATTTGTGCACCCGGGGAAGGCGTTCCACCCCGTCCCTCGGGGCATCGGGATATTGTAACCTTTTTAAACCCTTGTCTGTAAGTGTTAGACATTGTTTTGTTTTTCTACACCAGCCACTACATTAAGTTCACCTGTTTGGGTCTCGGATGAATAGGCTACATAATAAAAGGACTGTAGTGTAGGTCTGCACAGAAGAAACACTAAAGTCTCAAACTCTAGTATGGCCTCCGTACAGCTCCTGGCACATTTAGGTTGTTCCTCATTGATGCTGGATCTAGATGAAGGTACTCCTGAGATGAGGTCTTCAGGGTGTCCCAGTCACTGGCAACAGTCTAGCAAGTGCTGGAAAAACGTGCAGCAGTTGGACCAGAGTTTAAGACACCACTTTCTGAATCTACTGGGCGACGGAGTAGGCTCAGAGTCACAAGCCGACATGTTGGTCTTAGGAGAACCAGAGCGTTGACAGGAGGTGGGAGCAGGTCCTGTTTAAAGATCTCAGGAGCTGTGGCAGGCTCCGGGTCTTGAGGTCTCTTGATGCTTGGACACTGTAGTAGAATCGCCAACAGCAAGCGGTGGAGGCAGATTCTGCACTGGAGCAGCCCCAGTTCTACTGATGTTCGAAGATGAAATTGATTTAGTTTCAATATCAGGAGGCGGAGAATGTTTGGCTATTGTGTGCGCATGAGTAGGCTCAGGTGTGTCGATACTTGGACACAGACATGGTTTGGTGCCAGCCACAGCAGGTGGGAGCAGGTCCTGTATGAAGATCTCAGGCGCTGAGGCAGGCTCGGGTTCTTGAAGTCTCTTGATGCTTGGACACTTTGTAGTAGAATCGCCAACAGCAAGCCGTGGATGCAGATTCTTCGCTGGAGCAGCCTCCATTTATAACTCTAGGACATCACAGAAATTCCCCAACAACCACCAAACACGGCTACACAAGTACCTTACCACCACCCGTGTGTGACTGAGGAGTGAATGAATGATGCAATTGTAAAGCGTCTTTGAGTGTCATGAAAAGCGGTATAAAAACGATCTCTTGCCCAAGGACAAACGAGAGAATGCACTATTCCTTCCCGGGTTAAAGGTCTGATATGGTCACCTGCTCACTATAGTATCTGCAGGTGTGCCATTGAGCATAATATTTCAGTATAAAGAATGATGGTCTGTTCACACTTGGTTTAGTCCTGGTTTAGTCTTGTGGCTGATCAAAAAGCAAACGTATTTCTTACCAGACTTCTTGTTGGCGACTCGGACAAACTTCCAAAACTGGATCGGCTCATGTGTGCCAAGGACGTCCCGTAACGAAGGGCGGCGTATATAGGATCTACACGAGATCGAGGAGGTGTCTCTGAAAGGGTTAAGATAAAATGGTTAAGACTCATATTTACAATTATTACATACACCAGTTCAAATGCGTACACTCAATGCGTTCAGGCACGAGGCATGATTAAGTCAAATTTCCTTAAGTTCAAACTTGAAAAATAAGGTCAGTAAGGTAGAAACAGCCAAAAACTACAGTTCACTAAGGTATAGCAGGCACAGGCTGAAGAGTTAACTGGAATGTTGGTAGTTTGATTCCCACTGCGACCCAGCTCAGATTGCCCATGTGTCCATTAGCAAGACACTTCACCAGCTTTGTCCCTTGTGTTAGTATGATTCTGGTGGGGTTTGGTAGCTGCTGGAGAGGTCACAACATTGAAAACTGACACATTTCTGTCAGTCTGCACCAAGGCAGCTGTGGCTACAGAAGTAACTTGTGTGTTACAAAATAATGCACTTTAGAGAGCATGAACAACACATTAGGGTCATGTCTGGTATGATTTACACTGTAAATGATAAGGGGAATTTTGTTTTTCTACCAAATAATGCATCCATCTGGCAAAAGTGGCTATAGAGGTTGCATTATTTGGAATAGTTGTACCTAAGAATATGGTCAGTACGTGCATGTGTTCTATTTAGTTACCGTTAAACAGAAATCACTGATCCATCTCTCCATTATGATGACACAGTGGGAATAAAGTCTACGTCAAAAACTATTGGACTGCTGCCAATCGGAATCTGAAGAGCATTTCTAAATATAACTGTACCATCCCAATTATATCGGACCATAGTGACCCACTTTAGATTCGAGGAAAGAGGACGACTGCCAAACGTTAAAAAGACATCAAGATGTAGCAATAATTCAACATGGTTTATTTATGCATTTTCTCATTCACTGGCAGGACTTGTGACTTCCTGCTAATAGCTTAACTTCTGAAGAAAGAGAAGAAAGGGAATAAGAGATGAAGGCTCTAAAATATGGAAATCCTCACGGTGCATTCAGGGCCACGTTTCATGTACGAGACGGCAGTGTTCAGCATTATCACAGGATTTCTGGTGTTTTGAGGAATGACATTTTTTATTATTAAGATGGTTCTGTTTAGGGTCAGGAGTATGTCATACAGAAAGTGAAGAATTGTTATTTCATACTAATACAGTTCCATAGAAGCCAGTCCTACACAGGCCACACTCATAATTTCAAGAAATCCAATAGTTATTTAAAACCTTTGCAAGCTGTTGATTTTTCTTTGTTGAAAATGGTCTTAAGTGTCCAACCCTGGAAGTAAAATTTCCATTCATTTTTGCCATAGACTTTCCAAAAAAATCCATATTTCAAGAGTTTAAAAGATTGAAAATGTAAAAATGTATCGGAAACTCATAAATGGGAAAATATTTTAATGTATTTCACTAAATAGGACACGTGCAAATATAGGACAGCGAACTGGACATGGTACCAGATCCAAGCCATGAATTCTATGTGAAAAAAAATATTTTCTATCTACTTTTTGCTAGAGCTTGTCAACATAGATGTGGCCCTGGAGATTCTGTGTGTGGTGAAACGATGCTGCAATCTTTGCCAAAAACTCATCAAAGTGCTTTAGACGCCTCATTCTGTGGCCTTCCGTTTTCTCAACTCAATAACTGTTTAGCCTTAGACATTCTGTTGTTGAATATGAGCTTAAGTCTCATAAGGTGGTATAATATTAAAGCATTAACATACTCTGGATTCATAAACAGCAATATTAGGAATGATTAGTTCAGTATTTGAGTGGTGTGGCAGCACAAGCTCTGACTTGATGTTGCTGGCCAGGGGAGGGGCTTGAGTCAAAATCTAAAAAACTATTGGTCACACATCTACCATTTTCAGACTTCAGCTATGGTCAGTTTGTAAATGAAAATGCATTGGTGTGGACACAGCCTGTGACTGTCACATACTTTGAGTTTGCAGTCCACCTTCGGTCAGTTCTTCCTCTTTATCTCTGTCCACTTCAGGCTTCAGAGTGTTCAGACGAGATGAGGGCATTTCTAGATTTATTACAGCACACACATAAAAGCAAAAAAAAAATGAACTAAAAGTAGAAAAAAAAGCAGGAAATCAAAATGTCACAAACTGTCTAAACTCACCTCGACTGGGCTGCACCTCTTTGACCACAGACAGTTGGTCACTGATGATCATTGGAGAGCTGAAGTTTCGCTTGAACGCTCCGGACTAAAGGAAGGAGAGAGGATATCTTTTGAGTTGTTTTCCTTTTTGGGATAATAACAGAGGTCCATTCAAAATTGCTGAAGCAAAAAGACATATAGAGAGGAAAGAGGTCATATCTAAAGTCATATACACTTTAGAAGGAGAGTTTGATGAGTTTCGATTTTCATTTAAAAAAGCAACTATGGGCCTTAGGCAGGGTAGATCATGGACAATGGCCAGTTAATTGCTGCGGTAACATGGAGAAATACACAGACAGACAACCATTTACTAGGGATTTATCAGTTCTCCTAACACATGCTGCACGAACCCAAAATAACACAGCAATTACTCCATGTGCTTAAAGACACGTGGAGTATGCATTTGGAGTGTAGTGACAAAATGAAGGGGTGTAGTGGCAGAGGATAGTGTTCAGTGTTTCAGCCTGGACGTCTATTCTGCTGTATCTGCTCATGCAAAGCCAAACCGTCCCTATTTTGTCAATATGAAACAACAGATGGAGCTAAAGCTATAATTATACCAAAGAAACCGACTAATTCAATCTCTCTCTAATGCACTAGGACTAAATGTACCCAATATTTAGGTCTGGGTTGACTGGAGTTGTCAAGTCACGCTCTTTTGAACAAATCACAGTTCCTCTCACTCGCAGCTGTTGTTTCTAGCTCCAGATTTCGACACAGGACATTAGCATTCAGCCGCTGATCGCAGAGGCACTTGGAGAAAATTTAAGACAGTTTTTCAGGGCTTGGGAGAGGGTAGGACGTGGGAAGGGTAAGTGTTAAAATGGTGGTTATTACAGGAACTGGTCGTGGGATACATTTTTGTTTCTGCATATTTCTGTTAGAGTTCGACTGGACCCTTTTCCAGCAACTGTGGGCCATAGGCAGTTAGTCGCAGGGCTGACACAGAGAAATGCATAGACAACTATTGACTATTAGACATTTAGATACACCAAGACCCTGCATATTTTTGGAAAGTGGGAGGAGAACCTACAATAACATAGAGAGGTCACGCAGACTCCACTAAGACAAATTGTGATCCGATTGCCCGAGAATTGAAGCCCAAACCGCCTTGCTGAGAGACACTAACCGCTCTATAACTGTGTACCCCAGGACGTAAATTGATTTATAAATTCAGAAAATTGGAATCCCATGTAACCGTTGTCCACTAGATGGCGATAATGACAATTGTTGTAGATAATCCAACATTTTACCAATGAATGTTTCAAAAGAGGCTTGATTCTTCTGGTGCAAATGTGTCTCTAGTAGTGATTCATGTTTTATTATTTATTATTTTGTTTGTTCTCTGTCTGTTCTACTGTGTGGTAAATCATTGAGTGTGCCTGCTTTTTTTTTTTTTTGCATTGGGCTGCACTTTGAGTCACAGATGTCTTTTATAGAGTCACTTGGTGCGTAAAGAGTCCCTCTAAATTGTTTTTAGATTAAATCTTGAGCCGAGTTGAGAACCACTAGTTTGGTTCACTTTGGCTCCTGTTTGTTTTTTCTCTCAATCTTATTTATAATTCCAATAACTGTCCAAATAGTGTCCGGCCCATGTTGGTCATCGTAGGCCAGTAATAGGGCAGCATGCAGGAAGTCCCATTTTTAAGCAGTGCACACTTTTTCATCTTAGCATTTTAGCACAAACCTATTTCTCACAGCTTCCAAAGGTCATCTGATTTAATGACCGCTTCACTCTTCACAACTACACAACTCACACAGTACATAGACATTATCTATGTATACACAACTCACACAGTACATAGACATTATCTATGTATACACAACTCACACAGTACATAGACATTATCTACGTATACACAACTCACACAGTACATATACATTATCTATGTATACACAACTCACACAGTACATAGACATTATCTATGTATACACAACTCACACAGTACACAAACATTATCTATGTATACACAACTCACACAGTACATAGACATTATCTACGTATACACAACTCACACAGTACAGTACAGTCATTAAATTCAATCACAAATCAATCTCACACATCAAAATGACATCTTTGTTTGTGACACAATTCATTGTCGGGACGTCTGCAAGCGCATTCAATTATTCACGCCGAAAAACATTAACATAAAAAGTGTCGTTGCAAACTCCCAGAATCCTTTGTTCAGTAGTGGTTGTTATAGTAACGGCTCAGGTAAATCGTGATTGCAATCCTGACTGTTATTGTTGTCTCCAGTGCATTTGTGATGGGGCTATTAAAAATGTCTATAGGGGAGAGAAACTACGGGGCGAACGTGGAGGTCAAACTTCGATTTTGATTTGTGCCGTTGCGAATGATGTTGACTAAAAATAGTAGCTGGGAAGGGCACAGGACAAGACATGGTAAAAATTCTTTGGTCTATAATTAAATCAACAACAAACCAGAAATGATGGCATATATGACGCACATGCATCTGTTATACAGACGAGAGACATCCATTTGAGTTCACATTTAAATAAGATCGACTGATGTTATTATCCTTTCACAATGTATTGACAAAATTTGAGGCAAAAACTCAATTTATTTGATTACTATGACTTGTGAAAGACTAGGATCTGTTTGAAAAGTAAAGTAAACTTGTCAATTGAATGTAATAAAGTTATGTGGAAATGTGCACTTATTTCTATAAGGAGAACAACTATGGGTGCTAGGCAGAATATGCACTCGGGGTGGGACAAAATATATTGATATATCGAGAATGTTTTTGGGGTTTTTATTGGAGATACAGTATTGTAGGCTGCTCTATCGATATATATATTGTATATTTCACAAACATAATCTAGCAGTACTTACATATTGTTGAATATTTTGAGAAAGTCCACTGAACTGTATTTCATAAAAAAAAAATCATTAATTGGAATACAGTTTAAATACTGTATTAATTCCTTGATAAAACTGTGATATGTCATTAGATGTGCAATATATCAAGTGTCGCAGTATCGCCCTATTGAGATATTATCGTTATCATGAGCCATGTATCGTGTATTGAACCGTGAGGTACCCCTTAGGTTCCCAGCCCTAATATGCACCCAGGATAATGGCCAGGGAGTCAAGAAACAACTTCATAAACGTCTTGGTCTGTGAACAGCTCTGTCGATGGACAACAATTTGCAGGGCTAACACTTAAAGACCGTTCACTCTGAAATGTGTTGACTATGGGTAAGTCACCCTGGTTAGCAAATGAATAACACTATGGGAAAGCAACTAAGCAACTTTCCATTCATCTTATAAGGCATTTTGTGTGGACCTACGGGTCGGTTTGTGTGGACCTACGGGTCGATTTGTGTGGATATACGGGTCATTTTGTGTGGACCTACAGGTCAGTTTGTGTGGACCTCTGGGTCGATTTGTGTGGACCTACAGGTCGATTTGTGTGGACCTACAGGTCAGTTTGTGTGGACCTCTGGGTCGATTTGTGTGGACCTACAGGTCAGTTTGTGTGGACCTACAGGTCAATTTGTGTGGACCTACAGGTCAGTTTGTGTGGACCGACGGTCAGTTTGTGTGGACCTACAGGTCAATTTGTGTGGACCTACAGGTCAGTTTGTGTGGACCTACAGGTCAATTTGTGTGGATATACGGGTCAGTTTGTGTGGACCTACGGGTCAATTTGTGTGGACCTACAGGTCAGTTTGTGTGGACCTACAGGTCAGTTTGTGTGGACCTACGGGTCAGTTTGTGCGGACCTCTGGGTCGATTTGTGTGGACCTACGGGTCAATTTGAGTGGACCTACAGGTCAATTTGTGTGGACCTACGGGTCAATTTGTGTGGATATACGGGTCAGTTTGTGCGGACCTCTGGGTCGATTTGTGTGGACCTACAGGCCAGTTTATGTGGACCTACGGGTCAATTTGTGTGGACCTACGGGTCAGTTTGCAATTAGTTTATACAGGTACCATCTAAGAGCAGGAAAGTGGAATTTTTTTAAGTCAATATAAAATTTATTAAAAACCAGAAAGACGACTTCCTGAGACATCGGCTCGAGGTGAACATTATTGTGTCTCTATTGACTGTGGTCTTTTATACTGTTTTCTTTTCACAAAATCTTTAAGACCTCCATGTCTAACCCCGGCCCGCCCGGTCTGTGTCAAGAGCTGTGCGGAAAAAGTGACTGCTTTGCACCAAAAATGTGGCTTGATTAAAGAAAACAGTCTATTTACAGATTACTGCTTACATGAACTTAAAGCCATTGAGATGTTTTTGTTCACTGCATATATTCACTTTTTATAATGTATTATAGCATATCTATCTAAAACATTCTTTCTTTATTATTAGGTGCATGTCCATTTAAGGCCCTCTCTCCCCCTGCTGACCACACATACTTGAACTGTGTTATGCACAATGAAAAGTAGTAAATAGATTGGGTTTCTTCACCTTTCCGTAACAGGGTTGCTGAGAGAGGTCTGAGGTGCACCACAGGTGGGCCGCCATCTTGCAGGTTTTGCAGCGGAGCGCCTGTTTGGAGTTACCTGTGGGAGAGACAGAGATGAAAGAGGCTCAGTGGGACCAGGATTTGAGGAAAATATGAAGAGGATTAGATCCAGCAGCGGTTTTCTTTGTGTTTTGAGAAAACACAGAGAAGAAGACAAGTGCTGTGTCTCGGTGATCAAGAGCTAGACCTGTGGCATTAGTGACCTGAGGGGTTTGCATGCATTTTTAGCCAAGGTTGACCACATGTGTCTTTTAGCATTTCCAGACCAAAATGTGTCCCAAAAATTGAGGCAGTGTCCCACATTTTGACTGACAGCACAAATATTGTATTTTATCTAGTCATTGGTCATGATATTTTTTCTCAATCTTCATGAAGCTAATGTCCGTCCATCCATCCATCCATCTTCTTCCGCTTATCCGAGGCCAGGTCGCAGAGGCAGCAGTCTAAGCAGGGATGCCCAGACTTCCCTCTCCCCAGACACTTCCGGAGGAATCCCGAGGCGTTCCCAGGCCAGCCGAGAGACATAATCCCTCCAGCGGGTCCTGGGTCTTCCCCGGGGCCTCCTTCCAGTGAAACCTGCCTGAAACACCTCCCGGGGGAGGCGTCCAGGGGGCATCCGAAACAGATGCCCGAGCCACCTCAGCTGACTCCTCTCGAAGCTATTTCATACAACTTCAAAGCATCTGTGACACTTTTTCCTAGGGACTTTATTATGGCCTGGTCTCTCTATTTGAGGTTGGCCTCAGTGATTAATGCAGTTTTTTGACATCATTATTTGAATAATAATAATTTTCCAACCAAGGTTTTATATCACGGTTTTTGCCAGTCTCAAAACGAAATGCATTCTTTGACAAGATAAGAGAGATGGGAGAATGACTGTAAACAAACTTCGAGACCATTTATTTTTCTGATCATGACGAAGCAGTTCTTGTCTTCTGTGAGTTATTGGTAAACAATCAACAATGTCGCTCGAGAACACATTAAATACAAAATGTTAACAGCTACTTAACTTCCGCCCTCAACCATCAGCACTGGTAGGTACACTTGGGTTTTGTACAACCAAGCATTATCAGATTCCATTTTTAATCTTCAATATTATCTCATTTTTTAATCACCAGCCTTTTACAAAACTAAATCCTTTGGAGACATTTAATTACAAAAATACATTTTAAGCCTCTCCATTTCTACATCGATCCAAAAATCGGTAAGAATCACATGTTTCCTCAAATCCTATTTATCCAGACCAATCTTTGAACAATCAGAGCCAGTTTTTATAAACAAATGTAATCGATTTCTGGATCTGGCAAAGACACGGGGGATTGCAAAGACAAATATAGCAGCAACAATCAAACAAAAATCAGATGGAGACTAAAAATAGCGGCACTTTTACTTTAGAAGAGGCCATAATGTATTCTGTTCATCTGTATTTTACAAAAGGACACACATGACAGCACTGTTTGGGGACTGAGCGGAGCCAGCTGATCCTTACATAACAATTGTTATGAACCGTATGTAAAGAAATCAGCACCGTGTCATCAGTCATTGTCAAAGGAGATGGAAAGAGGAAGCAAATTAGAGATACACTATAAAAAAGTCAGGTATAGTTATGGCTTGTGTCTTAAAGCTGCAGTACCTAATATTTCTCATTTGTGTTTGAGCAAAAATAACACAGTAGTACAGAGACCCTCTGTGGGCTGTATTATAAGGGTTTAAATGAGACTCTGAGACCCTCTGTGATGATTTATTTACAGCAAATTATATTTTTTATAGAAAAAAAACTTCAGACTGCTGCTCGTCATTCTGACACTTCTTTGTTTGTGTGAGACCATGATAGCAGGTTAGGAGGGATGTTAGGTACTGCAACTGACCACAATACCAGACGTATTCCCACCTAAAGCCCATAGTTGATGGACGTGATGAGCCTCAGCCACCAGCATGGCAACAATTTAGAATATCACTAGAAAAATGCAGAACTTTTTAAAACCACCTGACCGATATAAAGTCATGATGTCCGAAAAACTCATTTGAGCATTTCTGAAAGTCGTTTAAACCAAAAATGTCCGTTGATGAATGATGGGCTTAGACAGTTGGAGTGAAACCTGCCAGCTGTCAAAGGGAATGAGTCTAAGAGGATTTTCTGTCTGAGAAATGGACTCCGAACATCAACTCAAGATTATACACACTTTTCTCTTCAGCCTCCATACTGCTGAAAGTAGACTATCACTATTTTACAGCTCATGAAAAATTCAACGCTAAATAATACATTTGGTGGCTATTATATGGCTTTTTTTTATATCTGTCCAGTATTGGTGAGCTGAATAGAATCTGAAAACCAGTCAGTCAGCCTGTTTACTCAAAAACAGTATGCATACAGAACAGACCATACAACTGTAGGATTATATTTGATCATATATCACTGTTACCCTCTGCAGTAAACAGACTCACATTCATCATCCTTTGTTTCAGTTCCGCTCCAAAGCATTTCAATAAAGTCCTAATCCAAACCTCTCCTCCAGACCCTGTGTGAACACCAATATTCACCTAATGGTGTACACTGTTTGTTCAACTGGAATATGATTCTAGGACGCTTTCTAGTAAGGAAGTATGTAAGTAGACAAGTGGGTAAGTAAGTAGAAGGGTGGGTGGGTAAGCAGATGGTTAGGTAGGTACGTGGGTAAGTAACTAGGTAGGTAGGTGGGTAGATAGGTAACTAGATAGGTAGGTAACTAGGTAGATAAGTGGGTAGGTAGGTAACTAGGTAGGTAACTGGGTAGGTAACTAGATAGGTAGGTAGGTAGGTAACTAGGTAGGTAAGTGGGTAGGTAGGTAATTGGGTAAGTAATTAGGTAGGTAACTCGGTAGGTATGTAGGTAGGTAGGTAACTAGATAGGTAGGCAAGTGGGTAGGTAACTAGATAGGTGGGTAGGTAAGTGGGTAAGTAGGTAACTAGGTAGGTAAGTGGGTAGGTAGGCTGTTTTAAACTGTGAAATTCATAACGTGATATATAAGCAGTACTTTCTGAATGTAATCTGGATCTGGATGTAGAAGATCATTCTTTTTTTTTGCGACTGCAGTTCAGAGTTTTAATGTAAATGTATGAAGACATAATATTTCACTAACTATGTATTTATTTCCTGTCTTAAACCGGACTAGATTTTACTGAACGAGAACTCAGTAAATGGGTTGTTGCTACCAAAATGTTTTATGTTAATGTAATACTTTAACCACAGTAAATGGTAAAACGCACATGTCAAATATTCTAAAAGCTGTGGTGAGTCGAGTCAAGTGTTCTGTAAATTGGAACCAGTGGTGTCAGGAGTTAAGATCATTAGTAATACAATAACTTTATCTTTTCCATGCAGAGATATTAATGCACTACGTGTAATAAAGTTCACCAGCCGAGCACACTTACAATAAGAAATCAATGTGAGTGTGAGGTCTTAATTAAGTGTCTAAGCCTCTGGCCATTCAGTGTCAATGTGTCAAGGCCCTTTTTCACCAGGGCTGCCATGTGGAGCCCTAATGCACCATGTCACACCAGGAGCCCCAGGAGAAAGCACTGCCAAGGGAGCCTCTCGGGGGGACGGGCCACTTTACTGATCTCCACGGCTGCTCTGGAGCTGTCCCGACAAGACCTGTCCCCCACGATGACACACAAGACACAGAGCAAATGGAAGTTCAACATGTGACAGGCTCCAGAGGTCCAGATGGAGCTCAAGGCACTGCTTTACAGACAGTGAACAGCAGTGTGGAGTGAGGAGGATCGGCCTCTCTATCACCGCTGCCCTTTATTTAACCTCATTAAAAAGCTAAGTACTTAAAGGCCATTAGATCTGGTTTTCTCTCACAGTTCATCTTGGCCCATGCTGACGTGACAGTCTGAAATTCCTTATTAGGAGTGTTGCTTCCTCATCGTCTTCAAAATGTGGAGCGCTGTCTATAAAGAGTTTGGATGTCTGTCAAAGTCATGAGAAAGAAATGACAAAAACTAATAGTAGATAGTCGATTATCCTGTGCACAGCGGACAGGGTGGTAGCTTTCTCAGAGATTACAACTCGTTTACCCGACTTTTGCTCAGAAATTTGGGTTCCGGAAACCCCCAAAATCTACCCTATGTCCTGTACTATAAGGCGCACTTAAAAGCCTTTAATTTTCTCAAAAACCAACAGTGCTCCTTATAATCCGGAGCCTTATATATGGATTAATTCTGGTTGTGTTACTGACCTCCAAGAGATTTTGTCACACGGCGCTCAAGACGCTCCGTCAAAATGTTTTGGTACGACTTCGGTAAACTACAAAGCTCCGGGAGTCAGGAGCGTCGCGGAGTAATACATACCGGTACTATGCTTCACCGTAATATTAGTAGTGTTTATTATTAGTGTTTATATATGACCCCAAAATGGCCATATCATTTTTATGTTACAAATGAACGAGGTTGAGAGTTATTGTGAATACACCATTAACGTTTGAACAATGTTGAGAGTTATCGTGAACGTGTTTAATAATGTTTGACTGACTGGTCTTACTGTTTTGTTTCGCTTAATGCGCCTTATGGTCCGGTGCGCCTTATATATGAAAAAAGTTTGAAAATAGACCATTCATTGACAGTGCGCATTATAATCCAGTGCACCCTATAGTGCGGGAAATACGGTATATTACAATTAGGTCCATTCTTTATTCACTCCACAGTCATAGAGTTGCAGTAAGTTCAATAGCCACAGCTGTCCTGGGGCAGTCATACTGTTTTAAAATCTGCAAGATCTACAACAAACAATTATTATACTAGAAAGTCAAATTTGATATAAACACATTAACACATAAGAGAAATAATGGGTTGGGTTAAGAAGCATGACAACATGTATACTGTAAGTAAACATGTTTGTGAAATTAGAGCTTGCTGATTGAACAAAAGCAGAATTTCATATTACATGTTCATATATTTACTAACTAGGGATGCACCAATATGAAATTTATTGACCGATTTCAATTACCAATTTGGCCGATACCAATTCCTATACCGATATTCTATAAACATGCTTCAGTAGGCTATGTTTTTTTAACTAAGACATAACATAACATATAAATAACAGCTTTAATTGTATTTATTAATCCATAAAGATATTTTTTATTGGATTATGTGACCCTGAATTTCGATTTTTCTCTTTTCTTTTCTCTTTTCTCTTAGGTCACTAAACCCAAATATTAGAAATGATCCTTTCAGAACAACAGATTAACATTGTTAACCAATATATCTGTGCATCACTAGTGCTTATTATCACATGGCACATACAGTTGGCTTGGATGTAAAAGTATACTGTGTAAAACAACTGTTCATATCCCATCATTATCTTTGTAGGATTCTAGGCAAATGCCATATAGACACATAAAAGGTATATGGTTTTATGCATCTTCAGGGGAGCTCCATCCTCCTGGCTAATGCATGCTTTTATACAGTAGCCTGCGTCAGAGGCTATATGGTAGCCATTAATTCTCCTGTCAATCTCTCTCCACTATCTTCCATTAGCACCACGCAGACAAATTATAAAGGCTTTGAAAGACCAAATTGGAACACAAAAGTTTATCAGCTAAGGTGCTGATGGGATAATGGTAAAAGTATACTCTGACAAACAAGATTATAAAATGTAGACAGCATGTTAGGCAGTGAGTTAAGGCTTTGGATGCATAGGATATGTTATGATATTAAAGACTATGCAGTGAAATTCTTCCCCACTCACTCATACACTGCAGTGGTGGGCTGGCTTACACAGGCAGACAATCATGTCTGAGGAAGGGCACATGCTCGAAACATCACATGTGGCGTGAAAATAAGAAAGTAACAGATCTCTGGTACTATCTCTGGTATTTTGCACATTTTTGGACCCAGCACACAAGCTCATCTTACTTGGCTGTGGCTGTCTTTTACACAGACAGATAATCATTCATTCTCAATTGAATTTACAAAGTAACCAGATCTCCTAATATACATTGATGTTTTTGGATGATGAGAGAAAGCTGGAATACACGGGGAAAGACCTATGGAGGAGAACATGTATGCTTCGCTTTATAAAATCAAACATTCATTCTCTGTTCACAATTGATCAGTGAAAATGTGGCAGTAGTATTTTCTATAAGGGGAGAAAACATCCATCCCCACATGTGAAAATGAATATATAATATTAATGGGCTGCATATTAATGTTTTATTTTCACGGTTCAAATGTAACCTTTGCTCCTATATTACATGTGTGGAAGTCTATTCTACAAGACTCTATGGGTATACAAGAATAAAAAATGAATCACTGTCAAACACACTGTAGCCAATAGCCAACCATTGTCTACCAGCCATCCAGCACAAATGGACACTCAACGACAAAAACAGATCACCACGACGAGCAAGCTAGCCCCTCTAATGCACTAGCTCATACGTAGGCCTACACAGAGGATTTAAAATTAAAGTCGTGTCTCTCCTTCAACCAAGGAAGTCACTCATGCAGCATACAGAGCAGGGTCATGAAAGGGTGCGAGTGTAAAAATAAAGTGTGTGAGTGTGTGTGTGTGTGTGAGTAAGTGTGTGTGTGAGTAAGTGTGTGTGTGTGTGCAGGTGTGTGAGTGCGTGTGTGTGTGTGTGTGTGCGCGTGTGTGAGTAAGTGTGTGTGTGTGTGTGCGGGTGTGTGAGTGCGTGTGTGTGTGTGTGTCTGTGTGTGTGAGTGTCTGTATGTGCGCGTGCGTGCGGGTGTGAGTAAGTGTGTGTGCGTGTTAGCGTGTTTCGCGTCCTTTTATCCTTTTGAGGACTTGAATGTGCAGTGACCCACAGGGAAGTGTACTTTTAACCCTAAATAGTAGCCTTCAAGGTTAGGGTTAGCATGGGTTAGAATAGTGTTAAGTATAATCAGGACTAACTCAGGTATGAACGAAGACTAAACAAAATAATAAATAATGTAAAATCATAGAGAAAGCCTTGTCTAAACCAAAACTAAACCAGTTAGAATCCTGGACTGGTCTAAACCAGGACTAAGCAAGTGATCGACACATCATTCATGCCCCCTACCATTCTTAAATGTTCCATGAGTGATACCCTTACCACAGTTTGAGAACCACAGGCTTTTAAGGTTAGTGTGGTTTTTTTAGGTATAATGAGATAAGACAAAACACAAACTCTTTTTGGTAGATGGTGACCTATTAAAGAATGCCACATGCTGCTGCCAGAAGGTAGTGTGCTAATTTGATTACAGACTGAGAATGAAATAAAACCTTGACCAAAGACCTCGCTCGCCTCTGTGTCTTCTACAGATACTGGCCACTTTATTAGGTCGATGATGTTCTTCAGCTTCAAGGTTTTTGTGCATTCAGAGATGGACCTCTGCAGAAATTTGATTGTATGGTTATTTAAGTGTGTAGCCAGTCACAAGCCCTAGCTATTTCAGCACTTATGTCTATATCTGCACTATTAAATGTACAGCACTGTCAATATGTTACAGGACAATTAGCTAACTAGAAGTGGAATGACATGCCTAATAAAGTGGCCAGTGAATTTAAGTGCTGTTACTGTAGGTGGATGTTACAGTTCTATTCTTTTGCATACACTTTCGCAGTTACAGTCGAAACCAAAACCGTCAGTTATAAATAGCCCAGAATTTGTTTTTGACTAGTTTACAGCTTTGAATGTTCCAGCTCTGATATTCGTTTGCCAATTTAAGCTTGTTACCTACAGCAAACTGAAATTGACACCAATGGCTTTAGCATTTACATTATACAGCTTGAAACCTTTGCCAAAATACAACAAAACCTCAAATTGAATTCCCAATTGTCAAACACAGTTGCCCAGACCAGTATCTTTGCAACAGGACCGAGCTCAACATTCTCATTTCTAGTTTGTAGATTTCATGTTTACTTTTTGTGGTTGATTTTTTTTCATCATCATTGCACTCATTATTCCCACTATCTGTTTTTCTAATATCTTCTTGCCTTTGGCTATTAGCGTCGCTCAGCATATCACCTTTGTTTTTTGCCATCTCTGCAGCATTCGCACTGTTTATTGAGCTTCGGCGCTAAGGCGATATTGCTAACAGCAGAAAAACTACCAGCAGCGCATTATTTTAAAAGAATTATTGTGAAAGCGTGTTTATTTACCCCTCAGTAGTCGGATAGCTTTGCTTGCATTTATATAAAGCTCTAACCGGGTGTACGCGTGTGGTTGTGATATGAGACTAGGGACAGGTATATTGACACTACTAATGCAAAGATATTAAAGTGAGTTTTAACACACACATTGTTGTTCTGTGGCTTTGTGGGGGATCAATTGACTTAATACATTTTGACTTTGTTCATTTGTCATCAATGTCTGACCATCTGAAACAGAAATCTTACCAAAAACACTATAGTCTTGGAAAATAAGGCTGATTCAACAAGAAGCGTAGACAAACAACAAATGGGCCACACACTGTGTAATCACATGTAGTACGTCAAGATCCAGACATTGGAAATCCTTCGGCAGAAATATTGGCAGCTAATCAATGGCCAAGTGGATGAAAATTAAATTGTGCAATTCCTCTTGGAGAATGAGTAATTTCAGCACATTGGAGCCCAATCAAGGACGGATGAGACTGAGTGGCAAATGAAAGGATAGGGAATGTTCTATGTTCTGTCTACTGTAGTGCCACTAGCTAAATTGAGAATAGCTGGTTGTCATCATGGGGGAAAAAAAGAAGCATTATTTAAAAGCGAATTGTCAATGGACAGAGAATTTACCCCTAAACTATAAGATTACTGTTTCTATTAAAAAGGGGATCTTTTCATGGCTGACTGTTTCAAGTTACAAGATTGGATTCTCATTGGATTTGAATATGCATTTTTGGGGCATATACATATTTTCAGTGACTTTCAGGATAAGATTGAACATTGCTGTAAAGGAATCCATAAAATGACTTTCCTCTGTGAATAGGTATGGCTGGGTATTCCATTAGATACACTCTGAGACTAGTTGGTCTTCATAAAGAAAAAAACAAAAAAAAAACTGATTTTGAATGTTTGTGTGTGAATGTGAGTCTAGTCCAGCAAATCCAATCTAGAGAGCCAGTGTCTACAGACCTATTAGGCATAGTGTGTACATGGCAGCTTGTGTGCATTTCTGTTATCTATATAGTCTGGGTGGGTGGTGCGTGTATCATACAAGGCCATCTATTATTGAAGCAGTGTGTTGATGGTGTGTGTTTTTGTGAGATGAAGCTACTCCAGGCCTGCTTCATCTAGGCTCACGCAGCTGTGTTCTTTCTAATAAACGTGCACACCCTCACGTGCACTCCCCTGCACTCATGCACAAGTCACTACTGAGGCCCAGCAGGGGTACTGACAGCTCCAGTGCCTGACTAATGATTTCTCTCCATCTCTCTGGCTCACACTCAGCCAGGTGTGGCCCACAACGACAATCAAGCTCCCGGTAAATCAGCTGTTTGCGATATCGGGTTTTAAGGCTGATCCCGTTAAGATGTTTACGTGCACCTTTTAAAACCAGACAACCCAAGAGCTGTGAACATCTGTGTGTCTCTGCACATTTAGAGACCACCAGTACCACTCCCACATTCAGAAGAGGGCTGAAATATACTTGTGAAATGCAGTTTGATTGAATAACTGAACCAGAACCAGGTCTGACCAATGTTTACCACTGCGAGATACGACCTTGGTGGATGTCAATGCTCATTTTTTAGTTCTTCTAGTTTTAAATAACTACTATTTGTCAGTAAAATCCGTCTCAAACATGCAAATAACGAGCAAAAAATGGAAAAACTAATTAGCATGTGGACCCATTCCTTTCCAACTATTTCTGTACAGCTACTCCTAATGGACTGAAAGTATATCTACTGTAACAAATAGTGAACATTTTTCATTAAAATGTAATCCAAAACTTAATTAACACCAGTTTCTCCAATTTCCCAGATTTTATTAGCAGGAAACATGATGTAAGATGATAGGCCTGTTGGCTGCTAATGCCAGATTGCATCATGTATTTTTTATGTTCCTTTGTGTGTGCTGTATTCTGGGAGGTCACAGGAGCCCTAAGCCACTGACATTAGACTTCCTAATCATAGGTTTCTTGTAATTATGGTAATGTAGACAGATTCTGCTCCAGGAGACTGTGTGACAGTGTGACAAAAATAAAAGCACAGTACAGAGCTAATGCCATTATATATGGTTGTGTACTAGGTAAGATATGTCTACCTGCATATTATTAACTCAATAAAAGGCTTAGAGGATGCATTAATGACATATACAATAATAACATTAACAAGCTTATATCATGTGACATTATTTTAGCATGCCGTCTGAAGCATTAGGCATCATGTGACTGCATGTGCCACCAGCCCAAAGTCCAACTGTGACTAATGTGTACATTAAATGAACATACAATGTGAGGTACATTCACTAATGTTCCCTAACCAGGCTCTGACATCACCTACATGTAGCAGAGTGGTGGTCATTTGTCAAAACCATCTTCATTTGGAATGTTTTGTGGTTAACTCTAATTTCTCCATTGAAAATGTATTACGGTCTTGCCTCCAGTTCCTTCCATTCTGGAATTTAGAACTTTCTGTTTACAAACTTGTGAAGGGTCTATTTAATGTAATATAGACCCTTTAATGCGTTTGTCATATGGAATGTTCAAAATTCCAGATTTGAGGCGACTGGAAGCAAAAGTGAGTTTATGGTGAGGGATAGAATAATTCAGAGCATACAATGAAAAACAACTTTTGCTACTTTTCTGTAATTTTGCCTCCAGCCAAAAGTCTAACTGTTACTAATGTGTACATTAAATAAACATACAATGTGAGGTACATTCACTAATGTTTCCTAACCAGGCTCTGACATCACCTACATGTAGC
>JAVQKC010093934.1:0-16003 GCA_036025475.1 Philypnodon macrostomus
TTAAAGATTTACAATTTACTGTATAATTGTAAGCAGTAATCATTAAAAGTAAAAGTAGCTGTGGTGAAATGGAAATGCATTGAGCAATATTCTTATAGCTTTACATTTATATTTAAACATATCTAATATCAGCTAAATGTGCATTGCATTTAAATGAATAGGTCTAAATATAATTTATTAATATCTTATAATAATATATATATATTTTATCTCTATCAACAGTAGGCCATAATTTGTGACGAATTGACTTTTTCTGCTAAACTCATCACTATTTAAAAGAGGTGTAGCATTTCACAAAATTCTAAGTGTTTAAATGTGTGTTCTATATTAGCATTTGTTTTCTTTGTAAATACTAAAAGTTAAAAATACAATGGATAGAAGCAAATTTATTAATTTTTAAATACTATTCCAGAATATCTTTTTAATTTTAGCTTTTGACACACATCAGTCACTTTTCCATGTGGTATTCAGATCAATGATAATATTTCTGATACGTGACACAAAGGCGGCACACTTAATGACAATTTTATCACTTTTTCTGTCCCTTATTCCTTTTTAATATTTCACATGTAGGCCTCTTAAAAGCCGACCGCGGGGGCTCCGAGTCCTTGCTTTTGTCTCCCATTTCCTTGTGAAACGCTTTCTTTTTTAACCCTGTGCTATTTCTTCACAGTTGTTGTCTTCTTGTCTGTCGCTTCTTTCCCTCCATCGCCCTCCTCCGCTCTCTCTATGTCAGCCAGAGGTCAGCGCTACATTTTTTCTTTGGCGTACCAGAAGGCTGGGGGTGTCTTTTTTAGTTATTGTAGCCTAAAAATAGAATCTGATTTGAGGTTGGGGGGTAAAAAAAAAAAACGTGTCTTTAAAGATATAGTGGCACAGCGCTATCACCAAGAAACCGGATTAGATGATATCAATAATTGAATAAGGCTTGATTGAGAATATAGAGATCAATATCCAAATTCAGACAAATTACTTAATTTTCGAGGTTCTTTCTTTATTGCTTCTATGCGTTTGCTGAAGTTAAAAGCAATGTTTTTCCTGTTAAAACAGCTCTGATATCGGCTGTTGGGCAGGGTGGAGACAAAGTACAAATTAATGCTTGTTGTATCTGGAGTTGATTCTATTTTTTTTATATTAAAATATCAGAATCTAAAATGTTTCCTAAATGTTGAGAACAAATTAAAAAAAGAACGTGTTGAATTGGACTGTCAGAACACACCAGTCACATGTGTAGATGCAGCTGGCCTACACAAACATATCTGGATGAACTAAAAATAAATTGGAAATAACTTTTTGTAACAGAAATCTTGTTGCTTGATTTTAGCACTGCGTCGCAGAGCTGCTGCGTGCTACAGTCAGATCATTACTTCCAAGAGTCTCATTAAGCTGAGAGCCTTGTTGAAGCTAATAAGTGACTAGAGGTCTAATAATTGGATTTTCATAGTTTTATTAATGCTAGCTGCTACTTTTGAAGAACTAATAGTTGGATCCAAGGTGGCTAGCTGCGGTAGTTAGTGGATCTTACTATAGCGTTATTATTCAATCAAGAGCTTGATGAGAGTCCCCAGATAAAGCACTATGCAATGAAATTAAAGACACTCTTCACATTGGTTAGTTTTGGGATTTCGGTAAAAAAAAACACCTGTCGCACCTAAAGCACAGAGGTAAACACAGAGTGGGCCGACACATAAACTCACACTTAAGTGTTGGTTCAGCTCTGGCTCTCAGGCCGTATGCTAGCGGCCCATTGTGTATGTAAGGCTTTTGTCTGACGAGCCCAAACTCCGATTGCACCTTAGCTACCGCAGTTCAAGCGTAAACAGTGTTTTCATAGACTCGATATAGACTGTTGCCAGTGGACCCCTAAATCCCTGGACCAGCTGAGTCCTAGGGTGTCAAAGATAATGGCGATTTATTGCGGTGCGAGCTTTTCTCATTGCCCCTCTGCCCCCCGTTCCAATCGCTCCCCCCCCCCCCCTCCCCCCTCCTCAAACAGATTAAAATTAAGCCGTAAACATGTGAGGATGGAATTAACACATTTAGCGAGTCTCCTCTTCCCACATCCCATTTTCGCTCCCAAGCGCTGATCCCCGCTGCCGAACGCGGGTGCAATTTTAATGACTGCCGCCGTTTTTGAAGTCCACATGAAAAAAGTGTTGTGCGCCGTTTGTGGCGGCGCTAGATATGGCGAGGCCAAGGCCGGCCGTGATTGGGGGGGACACGCGGCGCCGACTCGGACTCCAGGCTCTTCGATAGGATCGGTGTCATTTTCCTCTCCACGATAAGACGGCTTGCTGACAAGGTCCGATTAGCCGAGAAAAAAATCATTATTGCAGTGCCTTTCATCCACCAGGGGTTTACTGATAAACAGCTCACCCACAGCTACACTTTCTGAGAGCTCAAGCATATATATTTGGAAATTGTAGTTTCAAGCTAAATTTTGGTTGCTTTTAATAATGATTTTCTTTTTAAATAAAGCTGGGGAAAACATACTTTTATTTAAAATGTATGTAAAAAAAGACCCATATCTTCGGGCCAGAAAACCCAAGCTGTGAAATATTTAAGTCCTAGCTCACTGCTTCATTAATCAAACAATTATCAAATAACTCCATATTCTTTTTGAAGACAATACAACATTGCTGATTGTATCAGTCTACAAAAAAGTAATTTATTATGCCATACCTCGGGAGATTCCACTTTAGCAAACTGTCCTTTTAAATAAGGAAATGAAAAAGACATCCTTGAAATATTCAAGCTACATGTAGAACAGAGAGCATAAACTAGAACATGAGTGCACTGCACTCCAAGTTAAAAGAATAAGATTACATTAGAGCATTGTGGGGAAATATACAAATAAGCCTAAATGATTTCAATACAGTAAACCTGTTGACAGAAAAAAAAAATGGACATTGACTATAGATATTTACAAAAAACAAATCTATCAAAGCTATTTATCATTTATTCCAACCTTGTCATTTTAATCTAGAGTACATTTTTTATTGATTTGAAAATAGTAACTTTTAAAACAGCCTGGTTGACCCTTTGTGTCATTGTTAAGTGTTTGCTTATAGATTTGAGGCACCCAGGGCCACTTTGGTGGTCGTCAGCAGCAGCCTGTATGATTGTGTGTTTGAAACACAGCAGCGATGGAGGGGGACAGATAGAGGCTCGGGACAAACATGCGTGTGTTACTGGGCCACTCCAGCACCCATGGACTCACAGTATGACTCAAAGACACTGTTCGCTTCAAAAGGGGGCCGTGAAGATTTTTTCTGTTTACAAAAACATATTTATTTATTTCTCTGAGCATTTTTCTATTTATTTCTCAGCGTCCCAGAACTCCGTGCTCAATGTGCTATGACGCAGCCTGACGCCTCCCTCTTTTAATAGCTCTGCAGTTCAAATCAAACTGCTGTAAAACAAATTGATGTAGACTTTAATACACTAGTCACATCATCACAGGGTCGCCTCAGCTGCCTCAGTGACAACTGCAGGGCTGCTTACTGAGCCCAGCCATAGATCACACTTTGTTGGCCGCTTCAATAGTGCCTCACAAAGAGAGCTGTGAAAGTGCTGTGGATCATGACTGAGGTAGTGCCACCTCTGACTGACAAGCTCTAATCAGCTTATCTCAATCTTAATAAAGTTACTAGCCCGTGGTGCTCTTTTCTACCTGCCTGCCTTGAACTTTGGGCTCAACTGTGGCCCCTGGGGGCCGGGGCCCGACCCTTTCTGCTTATCTAAATGGGACTGAAATCAATCCCTAATGAGCTGTTTTCATTTCCAGGATTGATTCAGACCTAAACAGGAGTCTCCTCAGCCTTCAGTTGGTCACTTTTAAAATGCAGAGCAGCTGTCTGGTTTCTGTCTCAGTAGTAGGGCTGGAAACCTCAGGGTACCTCACGATTCGATACAATATGCGATACATGGCTCACATTACCGATAATAAATCAATATGTCGTTACTACGATACTCAATATATTGCACATAATAACCTATGATAAATCACTGTTTTAAAAGAACTAATAGAATATTTAAACAGTATTCAAATTATTCATTTATCTTTTGTGACACATTATATTTTCCAAACAAGCCATCATTAATGAGTGAAATGTTTCAACGGTTGAGAGAAGCCCTGAAATATTTCTTTACCTTTGATTCAGTCCCTCTCCACTTTAGCTCATGTAAATGCCCCTGACTCCAGTGTCTTTAAATTGCCTAAGTGTGTGCCCTCCCTCTCTAACTAGGCCGGCCCTGGTGCCTGCTTGTTGCTCTGCCCAAGCTTTTAAGTCTGTGCTCCTTACTAATGAACTTCTATACTTTATTTATGAGACAAACAGAGCCGTGTGCTTGCGGAGGGGTGTGTTTGGTAAATAGCTCAGCATGTCCTAAGAGTCTCCTCTCCATCCCCTCAGAGGGCTCTCACTGCTTTTGGCAAAGCCTTTGTTTTATGCTAAATACACATGAGACATTGAGAATGGTAGAATAAAATGCTCAATCTGATAAACTGCTACTGTGTGAAGATTTCTCTTTCCTCAGAACTGGGAGCCCCTTTCTTCCCTTAAACGTGACCTAGAAGCATCCTAGCCTTTTCTGTTCCTGGTCATTAAGGGATATATTGTCACTGGTAAGGAGAAAAAAGGGCAAAGCTGAGTTTCAATGCTATTTCTTTGTTCGGGATCTATCACTTTGAAATAAAATGTATTTTTGTTCCGCTTCCCCCATTGGTCAATTACAGTTCTTAAGGGCTACAGTGTCATTTTGGATATAGAACGCAACTTTGAATTAGTGCAAAAATAACAAACTGTTCTTTGGACAAAAAAAGTACAGCTTAGAAGCCTAGCGAGAGTTGTGGCAAGGAAAGTATGGTAGATACCAGATAAAGTCTGATTAGTGAAACATTTAACACTCTAATTATTGGTGTTTAATGTCTGCAGATGTGACCTGTGTGTGGACAGCTTCTGCAACCAACTTCTATGAAAGCTCTTCTTGTGTCATTATTTTGTCCGTGAAAGAAAAGAAGGAAAAAGTAAACTGGTCTTTCTCTGTAATATAAGAGTAAACAATTGAAAACACATTGGAAATTGTTTAATGGACTGTTAGGACTGGGATACACAAATAACACTGGGCTGTGATAAAAAAGAATTCTTACCAAAGTAAATCTTCAAAGTCCTACTTAACTAAGCTTAAAATATACACACAAAAAATATATATAAATGTGAGAAAATGTTGTATGTATGACTAAGGGATATATGGGATTTATACTGATAGGTACATGTTTATAACAAAGATCTCTGTACTGGGACAAGCTGTAGCAAAAACCCCACGTATTGGAAAAGGGTGGACAAAGTGTCCAATGCTCAATCCCATAATTTGGCATATATTAAATAGTGCTTAAGTGATCATTTTCCTTTTACTCCCTCGTTTTGTGTGGCGCTACCCCTCTGGTTGAATTGCAGACCGTGGCATTTCAGGTTGTGCATCTGAGCGGAGGTACTGGTGTGGACAGCGGGCTAAAAAAAGGGTCATGGATTAAACAGAGAAGGCCAGGCTTCCCCACCAAACCACAAACACGGCCCACAGCTGGTGTCGACCGACCCGAGTGTGTGTGACCGAGACGGGATAAACGATCATTGTTCTTAGCTACAACGGATGAGACGACCACCGGTGACAAGGGGCCAAGGGTCACACGGTGGACTAATACTGGAGGAGCTGACAGGCCAGGGAGGTAATGTTAGGCAGCCATGGCCCACTTTTTCATCTGCCAAGCTGGATGCAACTAAACACTAGCAATAGCAATGCAAGATCCAACAAGCATTATACATCATCACTATCATCTTGCACATGTAACTGTACTTGCCTGATCATAGGGATTTACTTGGACCTTCACAACCACTGTTTACTGCTGGTATAACAGCTAATGTAGCACATATATTTACATAGTCTTTAACATTTTACTTTTTATATATATATTCTCATTTGCATGCTGATCTTTATTTTCTACTTTTTATCTATTTTTTTATTTCTGCTTTATTGTTGGCATCCAGTCCGGGCAGCAAAGTAAGAAATTGATTGTGCAGGGAAACATGTTTCCTACTATGCATATGACAATAAACACTGAATATTTGAATACTTGAATATGTGTTAAGTGTGCAAGATAAAGTTATAATTTGTTAACCAATTTTTTTTTTTGCAATCTTTTACCATTCAACAAAACAAAATCAAGAAAGGTCAAGGAAGAAATTATTTGTTTCTGGAATGAAACATTGAATTGAGGACTTTTTTGAGCTATGGAAATACCAGAAGATACTAACTCCAGCCACAAGGGGTCATTAAAGAAAGAAATTATGACTTTATCTGAATTGTTTGCCATTGTGATACATAAGGCTGTGAAGCACAACAACAGTGTTTAATAATCTAGTGCTGTCGCAGAATCTCAGCCCAGGCTCATCTGAGAATCAACATTTTTAAGCGGAGAATGCAGATTGTATTTATGAATTTGCGAGTCACAGGGAGGAGACATCAAACACCCGTGGTCCGCATGCGAACCTTCCTTGACTTGAATTATTAAATCCGTTGATGTCGCACACGCCAGCCACCCGGCGATTATAGTGTAAATTGACTAACTTTTTCAAAACTACAACGGGAAGCCACAGAAAGCCGCGGTTGATACTTGAAGAATGGGCTTTGATACATCTCTGAGGAATACTCGGCGCCTCAATAATGTGGGGAGTGTCAGGAAGGAAGACAGGAAGAAATATGCTAACTGGTTACGTCTATTTAAGATCCCAATGAGCCTTGGCTTTTTACTATTTTAAGATAAAAAACAACCTTGATGAAGATAAAAAGGAGCTTGTGCATTTTTAGGTTTATTTAGAAAGTGTTTTTTTTTCTCCTTCTTCCGCCCGCACGACTGAATTAAGAACTTCTAGAAGAACGCTGACGTTGTTTATTTTCATAGCCCCCCTGTCTTGTTTGTGAAAAAACACCAACACACACACATACACACACACATACACACAGTGGTAGTGATGCATGAATTTTTTGGAGGAGAAGCAGCGCCCGATCCGTCGCCTGTACCCCTCTCTCTTTCCTACTGGCTCGCCTTTGATGTGCTCCCAAAAATGTCATCAACCGTCAAGGAAAGACTTTTTTTTTGTGTGTGTGCTTTTTTCGACCCTCCTTCTCGTTGCAACACCCCACAAACATATCCACCCACCACACGCATACGAGCGAGACAATTTGCTGTCGTTCACTCATCCTTGCCACTATCTTAAAACCAGCCCACCACTCCCCCCACCCCAACTCAATCCCCGAAACCTAAATACTACATACCGGTTTCCACTGCTATCTGGTAGCCGGCCTCCAGTCTCCGCGATGACCTTTCCAGCCTTTCTGTGTTGTCCAACAGATGCGCTCTCTGCAACAAATGGAGAAAGAAAAAAAAACCATGAAGAAGCCAGAGAAACAAACACAAAATAATTGATTGAGAAGGGACTGGGACCCATTTCAAAGAAACACATCAACGCTGCTACCTAAACAGACATGCCAAACATCCACAACATAATACAGCCAGGTTGGCAATAACCTTCATGGATGACAATGTGTTGTATGCTGATGGAATATCAAGTGGGTGCATGTTGTGGGATGACAATGGAAGAGGTGCCGTCTCCTCAACTTGGACATAAAACATAAGAAACACTTTGAGGTTTTCCGTCGACATGTCGTTTTATTTACAACACAAACATTTAGTCACAGGTACAAAAAAGTTAAAGGAGAAACAAGTGGAGCCAGTTTAAAAATGTTATTCAGCCCAGTTCAGTCAGAATACCTACCTGAGTGAATGTGTTCAACTGGATGCCATTAAATTAACATCAACAATGGCAAGATCCAATATGCAGAGTGTTGTGTACCTTTACGGTATACAACATTAATGGAAGAAAATGTCCAAGTGTGTAAAATTACAATTTTCATGAATGAAAATGATTAAGGAGAGTCAATGTAACAAAGTATCTTTTATTGCAAAAGTAGGTTATATATTTTTTATTTAGTTGGTTTATTTGATTAGCTGGTTTGTTTTAATCTTTGAAACAAAAGTAAGATTAAAGTAGTAGTAGATTTTGAGAAAAGATTTGAGAAGTGACACTTAATGATAATGTTGTATTTCCCCCTGCAGACCTTTGGCTTCCAATAAAAAAGTAATAAATGATAACAATAAATATAACTATAAAAGATAAAGAAATGTATTGTATTCTTGTTCAGACGTTGGCTGGTCTAGTGAATCATTTGATTTCTTAGACTAGTCTGGATAATGTTGCCCATAATATTTCTATTGTATGTGTACTTGATCCGCATCAGTGGACCAAACAGTAATCCATGATGTATGAGTACTGCAGTCCCTCTTGTCTCTCTCAGAGCTATCAACAATTGACAAGGCTGCCCTGTGAATGCCTGGGTTTCAGACAGCATATCAAGAAAAAGATGTGTTTTATTAATTATTAAAAAAGCAATTTGATCATTTTTTCAAAGTATATATTTGTGACTATCAAGGTGTAAACTTGAGCTCTAATATGAGGTGTACACACATCAACAGAGTGGTTCCTCAGATACCTCAAAAAGCAGAGGTTTCTCTAATAGTTAACAATTTATGGTTGACATCTGAGGTGCAAGGTCTGATCTGCTGACTGATGGCCTTGACTTTCACCTTGGGGCTCTCAAACATCATAAATTATGGTTTGTTTTGTTTTGACCGCGCACTGTGTTCACATTTTTACAATTTAATGAGATTTTTTTCCACCATTTTAGACAGAGGACATTGTTTAGATTTTTCTGCAATTTCTGCCTGATTGTGGGACATAAACTTGACCCGGTGTTATTGTGACCCACCTTTAACAGGACCAATGTTTTTAAAACTGTGCAAGGTCATTTAAATATTAAGACTTTAAGTTTATAACTGAAACTATATTCAACTGAAACCCCACTTTCGGGTTTTATTAGCTTCAGCAGATTTATCTTGTAGCCTATGTGGAGTTTCAAATCCAATATTTCAAATCTACCTCCACTTACAGTAAACCTGCAGGGACATACCATTGTAAAATCCTATATGTAAAATAATACAGGTTTGCCCAAATTCCGTTCAGTTTCAGTTGTGTTCAACTTTAAGTTTGGATGTGTTGTTGCAATTTTAAATTATGAAAGTTATGTCCGTCAGTATTCAAATTGTCCACTGCTGCTACTTAGTAAACCAAACTATCTTTGATCAAATGATGCTTTCTTCAAAACTAGAGCCCCATAAACAGCATAGACATGTGGATGTTTACTGAAATGCAGTTGGTTTTGATGGCCCTTCTAATATTAAGCAGCTATGTCTGATGTAACACGGATTTGACACTAAAAAACAACTGCAGTGAATGACAGCCTACCTCTTTGACACGAGTTTAGACTCATCCCGTGAACGAAGGGGACAGGGGGAGAAAGATTTGGTTAGGCTGTCAAAAATATGCACCAGCTAATCACTCTGAGGAAATGTGGGGGGGAAAAATGTGGTTTAAAAAAAAAAAAAAAGTCAATGACACACTTTTCAAAGTTTGACAATGAGAGGGATGGGAAAAGAGCGGGGTGGTGATACACTGCCTCTGAACTCTTTTCTTGCTGCTGCTTCTTCGCGGCGCCTGCTGACAGATGTCATTTAAAATTGTAGAGATAGTTTTTAATAGTTAAAGGGAGGGCAAGGGGAAGCGTGTGGGGGACTGATGGGTCATAAAATGGGCTTGCGGTGAAAGAGAGAAGATAAGACGGTAGTGAGCAGGACCAGGGTGCAAAGGGCCGTCGGTGGTTCTTTGGTGTCGAATGGGTTTTTTTGGCAGGGAATGGTTGGCTGTGGTGTCATCGGCGAGAACGGAGACACAGGATAGCAAGCATGGTTATAAAGTGATAATGATGTTAGCATGTTGCAGTTGGAAGTGTAGAACCTCCAAAAACTAGTTGAAGACACATTACTTGCTGTTCATATGATTTAGAAGGAGCCACAAGTCATTTCTTCGGTTCGACACCTGGGTTAATATATGGAGAAAGTTGGGTCAGGAATCAAAAAATGCATCCGGCATGAAAAAAAACAATGCCAAATTATGATGCGACTAGAAGGATGGCAATGTGGCGACTCCCAAAAGCAGAAAACCGACAAAAAAAGAATTCTCCTGAACATCAGATGAATGCTTCTAGTAACATTTATTTAAAAGGAAAGACTGAAAAAGACACCAGTTGTCTGATTATGAGATTTGATTTTTGGTGGGAAGAGCACAGTAACCATAACAAAGATGCATAAGGGTTGGTAGGTCTTTGGTGAGAGTGGTTTTGGAGCTAGAGTTTACAGTGGCAGTGACACTAGTCTACGTAGTGAAGAAAATGGCTGGTCTATAATGAGCCCCTATAGAGGAGCAAAGATGGAAGGGACGTATTGACATGCTACACTTAAGCTAATGCACCTCGACCATGGCTGCAGTCGCCGTGTGCCTGGGAGCGTGAGGCAGCCGGGGATACTGACAGTACCACACTTCCTGGCGTCTTCAAAGAGCTCAAGTGATTAGTATGTTATCATTACCATTCAAAACGTGATTTTCCTATTCCCTCTCGGCAAAGGTGACACGCGGCACACGGGGAGACGGCCAGCAGACTCACTGGCAATGGAAAAGGCACTTCAAACACTTTCTCCTCCAATTTCTCTTTTCCTCGTTCACTGTCTTCTTTTGGGGGCCTAAGGGGGAGGGTGGCTGCGGGTGGCTTTGTGAGGGGCCTGGGGTGTGTAGTTGTGGTGGTGGTGGTGTGTACAATCATTAGAATAATATGTCTTGAGTTTGACAATGACAAAAGCTGAAGCAGAAGGTGAAAGTGCAAGCTATAAGAATTCAGTAATAGCTCAGAGATGGCCCTGATAATGAAAATATGCTGTCATGATGCCATCAAATATAATGAAAATAAACAGATATTCCTCTATCTAAACATCCTCGGTGTAGAAACAGTAAGATTTCTACAGATTTTATCCAGAAAGAAGCATTCAACAAACAAACACTATGTGATCACTAGGATTCACTAGGGCTAAACCATCTTTGTCAGCAGTTTTCAGGCAAATACCAAGTGTCTGCCAGCTCCCAGTGTGACTCTTAACTGCACATCAAGGATTGACCCATGTGGGCTTGCTGTAACCATTGTCAAATCCTTTAAAGAAAGTCAACTGAAACCTGTATAAGCTTAGACTCTGACTTAAAAGAACAGGTGGGAAGATGAGAATATTGTCAAAATCATATATAATTGTCACTTGGCGCCTTCTAGCAAAACATTTAGCATTGTATATGTTAAATATGGCGCACCTGAGTGCACCAGAGCTACCCACCGTCACTTGGTATGCCTTTTCATCTGACACCTACATTTTGAACAAAGATCTTCTTAAGAAACAGGAAATGGTGTTTTTTTGTTGTGCTTTTTTGCGTCAAGAAACACTCGTCAATTGCAAGTTATTAACAGGGAGGCCCCAGAACAATGCAGCTGTAGCTCAAAAGGAAAAATCTCAACCTCTTTTTTTCTCCACTCTACTGCCTTTTTTCAATATCAAACACAAGCGGTTACTATCACCATTTTCCAAAGTTCAGATGATTTCCTTATTATTTCAATAAGGGTTCGGGGGAGAGTCAAAGTGAATAATGATGACAGCTGTGATTCCGACTGACTGTGTGATCTTCCGCGCTGCTTGTTTGGGACTTGTAAAGACGAGGAATTACAAGTGTCAAACAGCTGAGAATATGGGTGCTAAATATTTAAACATGTTTTGCAGCCGAAAAGAAAAAAAGTATAGTTTTTTTTAATGCTTAAGTGTATAAGCTGTGCCAGTCTTTGATTCAAAAGAGGAAAAAAAAAAGATGGTGATATAGACAGTGGTTGTTGGAAGAAACGCACTGACGAATAGGGCACCGAATTGAGCCTGATTACACACAGCGGGCCAATCCAAACCGGGCTGACAGGTGAAAGAACAGGAAATGTCTTCTGACCCTCGGGCTAGAAGAAAGTACATGTGATGGAGGAGAGGAACAAGGGGAAAACAATATTCGAGTTAAATAAAAGAAAAAACGTGATAAAAACAGCAGCATCTGGGCCTGGTCAGAGTCCGCATTATAAAGAGATATGAATGGAGAGGCTTTGATAGGTAGTGGATTATTTAGCATTAGCAAGAATGACCAATTAATGGTGTTTTTAATCTAATGACAGATTTTGTGTGTTTTGCATAGTTCTTATTTCAGTCCCTTTCTCAATATTTCTAAATCATCATGCTAAATACTTTATATAGCCACTTATGGGAATCACTTTGTCTGCCTTGGAACACAAAACTATATGGAACACCACAACAATATTCTTTTGCTGTTGTTTTACAGTGTCTCAAAAACTGAGCTCCAAAAAAACACAACTGCTCCAGACAAAAAAATATTTGCAGTAGGGAACTGTAGCTGTCTCCACCAGAGGCCACCATAACTTACAGGCTGCACCTTTAAGACAGTTTAGTTTTTAGTATATTGTGCGTTAGGGTCTACGTAGAAGATGAATGTATAGAAATGTAAGTGTTGACAATGATAAGAATGATTGATGGAAAAAAAAAATGATCAATGATAACCCAGGCTGATACGACAAAACGTAAAACACAACTCATTTGGCCTCATTCGAGTGAATGAAAAAACTGTAAAAGCAGCCATTCACACTAAAATGAACTGATGTTACGCCAATAACAAGGATATACTCCAGCTTTGCTTCATTTCACTATTTGTCTTCAAAAAGGTGGATCAGAAATTATATCTTATCTTCAGTTTCACATTTTCAATAGAGAAGAAACTGAAAAAAAAACGCCTTCGGTGAATTCATTATCTTTGGCTTGGCCTTTAAGCTGTTCAATCACACAGAAAAGAAAATGTCCAAATGAGCTGATTTTAATTTTCTGCAGAATCGGGAGAGGGCACATGTAAATTTCAGTGGTGAAAGCAGAATTGAAATATTCGCAATGACGCACTTACCTCTTCACGTAACTTTATCAACTGCATCATCGTGAGAGCAAAGAGGGGAAAAAAAGATAGAGTGTGAAGATGAGAGATAAAAAGCAGGGAGATGGCAGGAAGGAGCGTGGCTGGGTAAAGAATTAACCTTGACGATTTAGGTGTTTGCATGTTTTAGCATTTGGAAAATCACAAGACAACACACATTAAACGCAGCTAAACACTGCTATTCGGGTTGGGTTTGTTTTTGAACAAACAAAGATCAAGTCAATGGTGCTGTCACATGAAACGCCGTGCGGGAATGGATGGCTCGCCTCGCGCTATCAACTAACATTATCAAGGACGTCACATCACACGGCTGATACAGCAAAGACAAAACATGGCATATTATCGGAGCTACTTGAGCTGTATATTCAAATATTTTTGTACATATTTCGGGAAAAGCAAGTGAGAACACATGCCCTTAGGAGTAGTGATAAGTGCTGAGTTATTTCACTGTTTATCCAGTATCATATACATTCAATATTTTATCACTATCCATAAAATGTGCATTATGTATATGGAGTTATGTGAGGCCAGTACATACATACATACATACATACATACATAAAGTGTGCTGTATTACTGGGACATCCACAGATCATGAAAAATGAATCTTAGCATAGCAATACATGTTTGATGAAAGGGAATATGAAATTTAAAGATAAGTAAATAAAAAATGCTATGTCTATTCCCTGTCCCTGAAGCATGCATCTCTAATAATAAAGTCGAGGGTTAAGGAGGACCATAATCCCATTGGCCATTAATTATGACTTGCACAATTAAAAAGGTAATTTGAAAGGTCTTTTCTTAAGTGAAGGCTGGGGACAAGGGAGGACAATGTAATTCAACATGTATGGCAGCAAAAAAGATGCTTATTTCCATGTTTGTTAGCAGGGATTGTTTTACAGATTTCTATTAAAAGAATCAAAAGTCAGACACATGGTTACAATTACTAGTACCAATCACTATATAGTACACACATGTGAAATGCTGTATCAGTTACGACAAATATTAAAATGTCAGATAATATAACGGTTCATATTGTTCATGTTTTGTTTTTTTACACAAGGAATAAATACAAAACATACTATAGAATTATGCGCCCAATGTTTTTTATACTCCAAATATTGAATTGGTTCTCAGTATTGACATTTATTTTAGGTATAATGCTGGAAAAGTCACGTTATATTTCTGTAAAATGCAATATGCTCAAAGAAAAAACTCAAAAAGACACATGTCCCACAGTAGTAAAATTAGATCAGCATAGCTTCTCTTAAAAATCTCGAGAATCAGAATAAAAATAATCCCAATCAAAAACGACAACATCTCTGCGTAATAGTGCAAATACAAATATACTTCGAATGTAACATGGGAGGTAAACAAATATAACTGCATGTTTCTTTAAAGAGCTCTTACCCTTGAAAAATGTGGGAGCTAACAAGATGTACTTTAGGAGGAGGAAACTTAAGCAACAACTCCCAACTAAGGCGCCTTTAATGTGGAGGCCAAAGTTTAAAAACACACTTGGAGAGGAGCTGGAAGATCCCTCTATCAGTCAATGGTCACCAAACAAAACGTGCTGGAGCTAGTTTGTGCTGCCTGACTGATTGTGAGAGCATTTGTTAAAACTACTCCGACAGGCCAGTCTGGTTTATTTTTCTTTTTTATTTCTTTGGCATGGGCTCTTTAGTTTGTCCAATGAGGCTACCGTTGCACAGAGGCAAAAATGGGAGAATAGTAAATTGAACGCCTTGCCTTGTGTGTGCCTTCTGTTTTTGTGATGCCAGTTCAGTATTCAAAATTGCACTGCTGCATTTTTTTTCTGTTATGATAATCAGCATTTTTTTTTTCAAACAAAAGATTTTTTTTATCCAATACAGAATTCGATACAAGTGGTAATCTGCTTCCTTTGTAGCCGGCAAAATCTGGTCGGTGCTGGCTCAAACCGGCGCAATCTCTTGTGGCCAAGCCTTCTGCTGTGAGTGAAATCGAAACTATTCGGTATAGTGTTGTTGGTGTGTGCATTTGTCGCTTTGTGTGTGGCTTCTGTTGTATGTGTATTGTGTGCGTGTATTGTGTGCGTGTGTTGCATGCCGAGGCAAGAGAAAGGAGAAAATGTGCAATGGTAGCCTAGCACATTATTAAAAAAACACACAAGTGATAGTGCCAATTCAGTCTCTGTCCGCATACAGATAACGAATAAATGCCCAACTCTATTAAATCGTCCTTTAGCCATTATCGCAGGGCCAACACGCCATTTTCAGAACTTATGACGGGGGCCTATTTACTTAGCTCGAAATCCTTGCCATGTAACCAGCAGATTTGTGACTGGTAATGATCTGCTTCAGCCAGGCCTATATGAAATGATCCTGACCTCTTTCAGATCGTCAGGAATTAAATTGACCGACTTGCCCCAACGGCCCCGCCATCTTTCCCCCTTCTCCTATCGCCTGTTTTGTCTCGTTAGATAAAAATAAAAAAAAAGAGGAGGAAAAAAACTGAAGTTGCAAGTACTCCACTCACAGCAAGACCACTGCAAGTATTATCTGCACAAGATGAAATTAAAATTAGGTAAATATGACGGCACCTGCTACTGAAAAAGGCTTATCGTGTGTTGACTTTTGCCATGACCCTAAACATTAACAATCTCTTGATGTGGGTTTGGAAAGTAATGTAGTTATAGATAAAATTAATTACTTTTATAATTAGCTTAACAGACTTAAAATAAAATTAAAATAAATTTGGCCTTATAATGTCAACATTAAGTTTAATCAAAATGTAAAATGTTTTTGGTTGTTTTACTGTGAAACAAATGTATGCTTTTTGATAGCTAAATCTTAAATAAGTTTTTATATAGAGATGTATGATGTATTATAATTATGATATATTAATAACAATCTAAATGTAATTAAATGTAATACTGTACAATT
>JAVQKC010093940.1:0-13948 GCA_036025475.1 Philypnodon macrostomus
AGAGAGAGAGAGAGAGAGAGCTCTATAGATATATATATAGAGAGAAAGAGATAGAGAGATTTAAGTTCAATGCAAAAATTGTATGCTAAACGCTAGAAAATGCATCACAGTCCGTTTCATTTCCCGAGTACATGTTCTAGAATGTTTTAGAAACACAAGAAGGATCTATAGTCAGAGAAATTCTCGTAGAATGATTTTTAGCACATTCTTGCTTGGAATATTTCTACTTCAGTATTTTTACAATTCTGTGTTAGCAATGATCTCTAGCATCTATACAATCCATCAAACATTCTGGACAAGATATAAAAAAGTATATAGTTCACAGCCACCTACCCCTTCACAAGGGTGTCATCATGATATCTGTGAGCATTGAGAAGCAAGTCACATAGCCTTTATCCTTCCTTCTGTCTCTGGTGGCAAGCTGTGAATAGATCCTTTCATCAGATCTCCCAAAGCTCCCTGAAATGTCTTTTTGCTCTGCTAACAATTCACTAAAAGATCGCCTTTAGTCTCACACTGGATCGTAACTTCAACAAAAAAAATCAAAGATCGGCCTGTTGCGGAAGGAGAGTCTATAGACAAGAGCATAACGGAAAAAGAAGCAAATATTTCAGAGCTTTGTGAAGAGATGCTTGAGAGGCCGGTGCTGAGTAAATCTTTACAGCAACAAACCTTAATCTGGCCATCAAAAAAGAAAAACAGCTTCTCCGCCATTTGTGTACATTTTGGTTCAGCAATAGGCAGGTATGAATGGAGGAGGTGAAGCAGAGAAACAGAAAGATTAAGCTGATGTCTGTTTAGAGATGTGCCTCTGGGCTGACTGTGAGTGTATGTAGTAGTGATCAGTGATGTGGACTCTCTGCTGTGTCAGCCTAATCCGCCCTCAGTCACGGCCACGCCGGCTGTGGCACATTACCACCCAATGACACAATCTGTTTGTCAGGACACCCTACACCACGTTTTATTCATTTTGTAGCACCCTCCCGCCATGACCACACACAGCCCTGAGGCTTGAGCTGGTTCCTCTACCAAAACGAAAAATACAATTTTGTAACTGTAAAACTTGCATTCTGTGGCTTAAGGTTATCAATAGGATTTATACAAACTGATGCTAAAAGTAATACTGAAGTACGTATAAAGAAAAAAAGGATTAGATTGCACTGTAAAAATGTGTAATATGTATTAAATTCTTTAAAGGCATTTAGTTCAGTATTTTTGTTTACTATTTTATAGTACCTGAAAAGTTTTTTTCCACTGTGGTATCAAAATGGTACTAAGATGTTTCTTGGGTATCTCAATAGAATTTGAAATGCTACTATTTTGTTAACCCTACACCCCCTACACCTACACACTTTGTATGTTTTTAATGTTCCCTGTAACCTCTCTGGATAGAGTCAGAAATGGGCCAATAGGTCAGAATGGCAGGAATAATAATTTGGCTCAACAGTGGAAATCATTTCACTCCACGACCTCCAGGGACTTTGACATTCAGAGGCTAAGCGTTTTCATTTGACCTCTCAACTCTGGCCTGATCACATTGTTGGACCACTGTATGCATCTGTTCAAAAGCAACAACTGAGCTAAACTGTAAACTATTCAGGTTTCTACACCAATATAAAAAATGTGTAGTGTTAATATTACAGATTATTTTATTTCTTAGTTTTTGTATTAAAAATAATAATAACAAAATATGTTTTATGAACAGTTTCATTTACTACAAACATAATTGTATCCTTCATGAAGTAAGTAATATAAACCACATGATTTTAATACCCATATAGTTTCTCTTCCTTCTTCATTTTGCACTTCACTCTTCTTCAGCCCAAATTTGACAAAAGCACTCGTTAATTCAAGATCCAATTACTTCCACTGCTCGGAAGCCCCTCCTTCTTTTCTTTCCTTCTGATGGATTGGCCAATGGAAGGCTCTCAGTGCTCTTAGTGTGTGACAGATCAAATTCCACCTCCGCAAATAATCCCTGGCCAGAATTCTGCTGCCAGTGCCGCACAAACTTTAATTGGATCCTTTTAATAGTGCTCACTATGGCCACTTCCAACCATGTAATTAGGTTTCTCCTCCTATAGACTTTAATGGGGAAGGGCTCGCTGATTCATGCAAGGAGTGAGAACAAGAAGGCAGCCACTTCTCACGGAGCAAAAAAAGGCCAAACTCTTCATATTGCACAAGGCTTAATCCAATTTCACCCTCAGACATATCATCTTGTGGTGTAGATACCTTTCAATGGGCTTTTTATGGTAGTCTATAAAAACATAGACTTTAGACTTGAATATCCAGCCTCATTGATTTATGTATGTAGGCACTGTGACTGTTTGCTTGCTTTACCGTCTCTTTAGCGGGCACTTTTTGGGCTGAAACAATTCCTCGGCAGACGAAACTCCTGGGACAAAATGCAAATGGTGGGATTTCGGGAATGATTAATTTCCTCCACTTGTGAGGCGATTAGGACGAGTCAATCACATGAATAATATATGTATAAGTCGTCTATCAAAAAGCAGTGGCTCGGTGGCTGGGATGAATGGATGATGGCAGAACGGTAAGAAGATTAATACTAATAAATACAAAGAGACACCCCCGAGGGATCAGCAAAGGCTTCAACAGCTGCAGCCACTGAGGTGATAGAAATGGTGCTGGATGCGAATAGTGACAGTAGATGGATGGGTGACTCACTTGTTCAGGTGAGAGGACTTTTACTGATTCTAGATGACTGTTCTGACATTTCATACCACAGCAGCAGAAAATATTTCTGTATGTCCCGAAAGTCAATCCTAAACTGCACTAGTCATGAAGACTGATCACGATGCCCTTAAAAGTGACCCGTGCCGAAACAGCAGGACAGTCCATCACCACACACAAGGCTGAATGATTTGACAGGCCTGCTAAAGGTGTCGGGGTAGTGGCTGCAGCACTAGGAAGAGTAAAAGTACCAATAAGGGTAAATGAAATCTTGTTTGAGCCCAGTACACACTAAATAAACTAGGCTTACGCTGTCGTCCCCGACAGCAAGGTGTATATCGGCGAAACGTCCCCATACGTCTGCCACAACTGTCACCAACGGGCACCTTAATCAGACATTTCGATTTCGAAGGGATTTTATATATTGTTAACCCCCCAAACCATGACAAATATGGGAAAGGTCTGTTTGTGTTTGCCAAATTTTGTAAATTTCAATAAAAAAAAAAAAAATTTCAGTCTATAGGGGGCGCAATATAGGTAACTGGCATCATATTGGTAAGATGTGTTCAGGGATAGGATAGGTGTTTCAGGTTTGAGCCTAATCGGGCAAAGTTAGTCTCAATAAAAGTGCATCAAAGCATTAATTTGTTAATTATTTAATTGTCATTAATCGAAGATGTACCAAACTCAATCCAGTTCAGTGTCTTCATGATATGTACCTGTGTGCAAAAGTTTAAACTGATCTGGCAATTTGTTGAGTGATCTGGCAATTCGTTGAGTTATCACGTTCACACGTAGGATCTGCAGACGTGGACACGGACCAACGTGATTGCATACCAGGCTTATGAAATGCAATTATAGCATACACTGACATATTAATTCCTTTTGTTCTGCATCTGAAATATTAATTTGAAATACTAATGAACCAATACCTATGTTTTATTGACCTTCCTAAGGACTTATTTTTCAAAGTTCTAGCTGCACTTTTCACCCAAAAAAGTTTCTATCATCTAAGACTGCGATTAGATTTCTGGCTTAATATATGTTCATTCATCTTCCTTTTTTAATAAAACAGTGTAACTTCGGAGAACCCACAGGGAGAACAGGCTGAGTTCACTCACAAAGATAGTGTGTTGGTTGGCACAAGCATCAAACTCACAACCTCTGTGCTGACAGACACCTTTGCTGGTGTAAAGTACAATGAGAAAAGCAGATACTGAGCAGAACAGAAAACCCAAGTCTCCATTTTACACTGGGCTTAATCCAATTTTACCCTGAAATAATCTCACATCGTATATCACAGGTACCGTATCTGCTCAGCTGGCAGATGTTACACTGGGTAAGTCAAAGAATCAAAGTCTATAAAAATAAATGCTTTTTTACTACCATTGTACTGGCAATTCTAGCTTCCCTCAGTGTTTCTCATATGTGCATAGGACAACTAAGGTTAAAACACATCTTATGAAGCATACATCAGCAGCAGCAACCCACCCGCTGGACCATCTGGTTAGGGCAGCATTAAATACATATAATTACATTAGAACATATGCGGCACATTCATATACTGCATACACTGGACGGGAAGCTCATGATGAGGCAGAAGTACAATCCATTTTGATGAAGATTTCTAAACTACTATTAACAACTATTGCAGAGTATTCGGAAGAGACGCTGTGATTTATTCATCACTCTGGTGTTAAGCTTTTTACCTTCAAACCTGTGACGACCTAAGGCGCTAATCTGCCTCTTTGTGTTAGCACTAATGATGACTGAATGGAGTGTGGGCACTGCACATGTTCAGGCCAGTCACAGTAGACTGGAGATCAGTCAGGGGAGGACAGAGGTCAAAAGGGTCAATTTAGCAACAAGGGAAATGAACAATCAAAGTCTGTGGTTTTGTGTTGAGTAAAGGCAATCAATATCTACACTGGAGTATGCACTCAAGTGGTTTACAGTAGTGGACCGAGTTAGAGGGATCAGGCTATGTGTAAGAGCTCACTAATAGGCTGAAGAGACAGAAGATGCTGTAGGCTTGCACCTAGGGCTGAACAATTAATCGTAATCTAATCAACATTGTGATTTTTGGCCCCGGCATGAGTTGTGTTGAGTGCTACACCTCTAGGCTAACAGATAGAATTCTTTGAAAAAATTGTGGATCACTCCCAAAATCGAATAAATCGTTCCTTGTGTAATTCCTGACCTTCCCAGAAAATGACATCCAAATCTATTCCGTAGTTTTTGTGTTGCTTACAGACAAATACTACGGAAAACATCACAGAGATAGCAATCATTGCCTGTTTAAATATGCAATAAAAAACATCTAATCTCTATCACACACTTTGAACTTTTACCCTATTTTCAGTAAACATCAGTCACATTTTGAAGATCTTGTGAATGCTGTAGCACTGAGCTCTGTCAAGTGACTTCAGTCAAGTCTGACTGTGCCATAATCTTGGTTTCAAACAGAGCCCAAAGAGGAGCACAACACAAAGAAGCAGCATTAATCTAGGTTTTAGCGATTTCACCAGGTAGACTTTGTTCAAAAACAAAAAAAACTTAATATATTCAAATGAATTCCACATCCTTCCAGAAAAACGGGCTTAAGCTGTATGCATTGTATATAAAGTTTTTCTTTGGGCACATGTGTGTATAGTTGCATAAAAAGTAGGTCTTTGTGTGTTTTCTGGCAGATAACCATGGAGTGCAGGGCTTAGTGTTCACCTATCGACAGTGTGCATGGAACGGATGGGAGCCCCCTTATCACGAACCCCCAGAGCATTGCATCCCTCAACTTTCAAAGCAGCCTCCAGAAAAGTAAAAAATACAGACAAATATGAGCAACGGAAAGAAAAAAGCCCCTAAAAACATACACTTAATCCTCAAGAGACACACTGTTTGTGGTAAGCTACCTCTATAGACACAGCTACCCTAGGGCAGACTGAGGGAGACATGGCAGCCATACCGCACCCAAGAACACAAAGGAAGTATGTGCACAGATTGAAGTGGAAATTTGGCTTTTGAACGGAGAAATAAAATACAGGAAAATCAACGGCTAAAATTCCAACTGTATGCAAAATAAACAAGAGGTCAACCAGGTGTTTACTTTATTACTCAAATCTCTCAGGAATGGATTGTGCGATCTTACTGAGTCCCCAGAGATGGGATGAGTCATTTCTATCTCAAGGCCCACTAGCGTTAAAAGAAAAAACACAAAAAGAATTAAGAAAGATGATGGTGATCAATGAGTGGGCAAGGAGGTTCATTAGACTTGAAGATTTCTCTGCTGCTTTTCCTGCTTGGGACATTTGGTAATAAACACAATACAATACAGGCTAATGCATAACTCATCCATTTTAGCACTTTAGAATAATCATTACTTACTGTCATATAGTTGAATAATGCAGCCAAAAAAAAGCATTACCCCTGACAGTCTGTGAGGGATGAGCTATGGTGTCATCACTTCTGAAAATGACAAAATCCTCTCAGACCCTGACAAATCTACACTGATGGATCTGAATAAAAGAGAGGTGGCTACTGCATGAAAATGGAGCTTGCTGCACTATTGGCCTGGTTATCCAGAGTGCAGTGTGTGTAAGTGACAGAAGGGCCTATAATAAAAGCTGCAGGGGGGGAAGTATATAAAAAAAATACATTCAAGACAATGTGTATATGATTCTCCAAAAACAGTTTATTTGACTTTTTTGAGATGGGAGGCATTTTTAAGTTGTTTGGTTAGTCTAATGTACAATGTCCAAATCCAGTTTCTGCTATTGTATTTATCTAGCCTATAGTTTTGCCAATAGCATCACTATGGTAATGGTAAATATGATTACAAATTACACTGTTGGTACATGGGTGTTAACAAAAAATATGTGAAAACTGTATTTAACAAAAATATAGAGGAAATTGAGGAATTATTATATGTGCCAAAAATGTACCTGGATAAAAATGTACTCCTAAAACAGCAAGATTAAGGTACTATACCATCAGATTATTATTTTTTTCAAACAGATTGCAGGTGTCAGGTGTCATCAACAATATGCCATTTTATTATTACTTAAAACAACTGGTGAATCCATAATGAATCAGTCCAAAACAGAAGATTTCAGTTACTGTATGTTGAATAGTTGAACATGTGAGGAGAAAATACTTCCTTATAGCAATTATATATAATATATTTAAATACATAAGACAATATAAATAAACCTTTGATATAATAGAGCACAAGGCCGCACACACTGTATCTAACTGCCCTTGCTTTCAGATCTTGGCCTTGTTTCTTGTTTCTTCCTGTGGCGACTCTACTGAACATTCCCTGCTAACATTAGAGTCACACAAAGGGCCAGATAAACAGTGCACACTAATTAAGTAAATCTGGGCCTTACGTGGCTAGATGAAAGAGACCAAAGAAAAACACGGGGCCTGCCCAAGATAAAGGCAGAAGTGGGCATTTACAATCAAAATTCACTTCTGATTACCTTATCTCTGTATAGTTGTTCTTAAATAACAAAACTCAAGAACAGTCAAGTCTTCCAACATGGTAAAATGCCTGAATGTTCACCCTGTGTTTTCCAGGTTCTCTACAGTTACTCTGGCCTTGTGAATAGTTCACCTAAGGCCCACACAACTTGTCACCCCAATAGAAACAAGTGGAAGAAGATGAAATAATTAATTAAATTAATGGAAAATACATTTATAGATTACCAGTAAAGCTTCTAGACACATCCTATATACTGTTAAGCTGCTCCTAAGACCAGTACAGAAGTAGAAACATCCAAATGTAAAATTTAACTGTGAGCTTGAATTTTAATTACAGTAAGCTGTGTGGATTAATTTCAGTTGTCTACTAATCGATTAATAATTTAGTACTGGCTACATGTGCCACTGTGTTTGTGTCTAAATTAAGCTAAAAACATTAAGTCTGCCATCCAAGTGCATATTTACACCTCTCTGTCTCATTATTTCCCAATAATCTAAAGCTAAGGGCTTTGTAATAGACCCAGTGCATCATGGGAGAAGCTGCCAAGGAGACATTCACAAACAACCTTGGACCGAATGGGAGACAGACAAAAGGAGGAAAAGAGCTGGTTTATCAACACTTGGCCATATTTTGGTTCTAAACTCGGAGGAAAGGAGGACGGTGACTCAGACAGATTGTGACATCTAGCGTTCCATAATAAAGCCACTAATTATTCTGTGTGCTGTGTTAGGGGAGAGCTGACTACAAAAATATCAGGTCATCTAGCTATTTTGTGACAACATACTGTGCTACCTTGCTTCATACACTTAATATAACATTATTATTATATAGGTATTTTGCCTTAAACCTCATAGTTCCGTAAACAAAGTGGGCTGTCCCATCAATCAATAAGAGAAGGCATTCATTTGATATACTAGCTCAGGAGTACAGGTGCCTCAAATAGCTTTTCAGACAGACATTTCACAGACATGCATTGTCTGGATTGTGTGCATAAAGCATCTTAATATACACACAACAGCTGCCTCAAACGGCTTTACATAAAATAGAAACAAACAGACTAAAATACCCCATTCACTGTCGTTGGACCCTCCATCTCAGCAGATTAATAAAAAAATAAAATAAAATGTCCAGGACTGATGGTTATAGTCCATTTGCTAACACGTCCAATAGTTTGTCCAAAGTTCATAATGATAAAGCAGGTATGGGAAAAGATTTATCAAATGAAAACTATTATAACAATGAACTCAATTAATCTGATGTACCTGTGTAACATCACCCATGTAGACCAGGGGTCTCAATCTCACCAAGTCATTTTTAATTTGTATTTTTAATGGCCCGGCAGCTATTTGCACTTTTCCTGCCCGAACTACATGTCCCACAATGCACTTCAGTCACAAAGCACGCTGGCGCTGCCCTTCTACTGCTGCTGGGATGACATGACATGCGAGTGACACGTAAATTGATCCACGGCGGTCACCTCCAGCGGCAGGGATGAAGGCCACATTCACAGTCAGTCCTGAAACCGGGCTCACTTCTCTTTTTGACTAACACCTGAATCTCTGGCGTGGCTCACGTGTTCCTAACTGCGCTGTTTAATAAACTGCATGTCCTCCCCTCACACTGAGCCCCAATGGATGCTTTGCCGACTTCAATATTTTTTACATAATTTTGAACTGTTTAACAGTGCTATCTATTTGGCACATGCCTCTGAAAACATACAGATGGTTGATACAACTGAGAGCTAAGGCGCTTAAGGCAAAGTATGTGGGTGAGCAGGCCCCCTCCTCCTAAAACAATGCCCAACTCTGTTATCAGCTCAAAAGCTCAACACTGATTGGACATAGAAAAGTTGCTCACACTTATAGCCTATGTGATCAAAATGAATAGATTCACCACAGAAGTTTGACCCCATGTGTTAACTAACTCACAGCTAATAAAAAGAGTATAGCCAAATCATCCTCAGCCACATGTATGTAATCCTGAAACTATTTAAGCCCGACTGATTTGACCATTATACTCCCAAACCCTGGCCTCATTTGACTTAACCATGCTGCCTGCTTCTGTCTGCTGCGCTCTAACACAGTCTGTCAGCAGGGGCCTGCTTCTGCCATGATAACTTACTGCTGGTATGTGAATGGCTGCGTGGATGCCACTGTGTGTGCATGATACAGGCTACTTCTGACACAGCGTTATGAGCGAAAAGCTGTTAAATAAAAATTAATATCCGTCTGCTTCAGATTTGCAGCATGACACTCAGAAATATGCTTGAGTGTGTGTGCGTAGAGTTGATATGTTTTTTTGGCTTGGTAAGTGTTGATGAGAAAGTGAGAAAAGAAACAACAGAATGCACAGTGTACATTTGGGAGCGTCTTGGCAGCAGCCTCGACCACCGGGCCAGGCAACCGCAGTTAAAACTCACAACTGAACGGCTTTTGATAAGAAAGTGTGGAGAAACAAGTTGGAAAAATAGGTGTGTTTCTGTAAGGGCTTAGCTTTGTTAGGGAGAAACAATGCAAGCCTTTTCTGCATAATAATTTGTCTTCGCAATTGTTGTTACACTATTGTCCAAGACCATTAAGTATAAAGGCCTTTCAGAGACAGTAATCACACAAACAATTAGAGAGGGTCAAGTAAGACAGCACAAGTAAAGGTTCACTTATAATAAGTGCTGCTCAACGCTTGGCACAACAGTTTAAAGTGTGAGTTGTGTTAACAATTGTCCATAGCTGCAGATAGTGTTAGATAACTTTATTAATCCCAGAAGGGCAATTCAACCATTAGGTGTTAACAAACTAATTAATTCAAAGTTAATCTTTAATTGCCACCATAGACTGATTGACTTATGGAAGCTCACTGATCTTAAACCTCCACTGGCTGCTCTCTGGGTAAAAGCTGAATGCAAGGGATGATCCAAAAAATTACTTAGAGATTGAACCAACTGTCTATTATTTCCTGAAACTGGGCCCCCACATATTTTAATGATGTTCTTATGTGTTTTTTAAAGTAAATTTATGATCAATTTTTTAGAAGTTTTTAAATCATTGGCATACCAAAATCATTCATTTACAGTGTAGACTAAAATATGACCTTTCCTATAAAGCTCTTCTTTATCATTGGCATATCAAAAGAGTGTAAGTTGTGCATTAATGCAAAACCTTAAAAGATAAAGTGGTCCTGGGTTTAGCTATCTGTCAGTGCTATTGTTCACATCCCTCTGATAACAATCTGCTTTCAAATAAATGTAGTGGGTGAAAATCAAATGCTGTATTCTTCGGGATCTGAGAGACCAACCTATTACCCCGAGTAATAGGGCTCTAAGAAACCCCAATCCGTGTCCTTTTAGCATAAAAACAGAGGTAGATTCGGGACTAAGAGTAATGCTCAAAGTCACAGTGGAGCTAAACAACCCTCAGGCACAGCATCTGGCCACCCACTCTGGGTTGGCAGGCAGTGGTGAGTCAGGTGAGGTGACTGAGTGTGATATATCCCAGATGATGTAACACTTAAAATGTTCCTTGATGGGCCATCTTCAATGCTCTGGTGAGTAGCAATTATCGCAACATCCCACATTCATCCCACAGACACAGTCAGAAAGGACAGACAGTTGTGTTGTATTAGATTCTGAAGAAGAGAGATTGACCCATAGAGGTGAATAGAGCAATATTAGCCAATTAGCCGCCAATGACTGGCCAACGGGCTCAATCACATCCCAGGACATTTTCAAAGGTGTGCTGTTTAACCTTATTATAGTAGACCCTAAGGGCAGTGATGGAGAATGGACTTTACAACAGCAGGGAAATGCTTGAAATTACAAATGGGGACCTCATGGTGTGTCTTTTTAGAGTACGGTCTGTATAGCGGTGATTTAGTTTGTTGTATTTATGGAATGCCTACTCTGGCTTCCTTCCACCATAAAAAGAAATGTGTATGGATGCCTGATGTCCATTGTCCAGGGTGGACTCCGCACACATAGTTGCTGGTGTAAGCTTCATCCACCTTATCCATCAATAATGTGAATTACGCTTGAATATACAAAACATGTATGAGCTCTTCAGAGGGATTGCCAGAACGAAAATCAATGTTTACCTTTGCTCAATCTTGTTTCTGTACTTGCGATAACAAGCGAGATAACAAGCAAGGAAGGAAGGAAGGACAGGAAGCACATGCTCAAAACAAAAGCACATACCTTAAAACCAGAAGTGAACAGCTTCAATATAAAACTAGAAAGCCCTCAGAGAGCGCAGACCTCCGCCAAGGTAGCAAATTTCCCCTATATGCACTCCTAAAATAAACAGTTCTAAATAGAACCTTCTGTGGGCCTGGACACCCCTCCAGAAAAAAATAACGAAATAGGGACCTGTCTTTCTTTGTTTCTATTAATGACAACAATTCAATTAATAAATACAATGACGTTACCAAAACCACAGAAACAACAGTATAGCCTAATAAAACGTAAAATGTCATCTGGCATAAAGCTGAAAATGTAGGGAAAACCTGAATTAAGCTGTTCAGCAATAGGGTTAAAAGTCTGCTGTTGTGTATTTTGTTTTTGACCTGTAAAATTAAATTTGGCATAATGACAGAAATGCTTATTAATATGCACTGCCCCTGTAATAAATAAATAAATACAATTTTAAAATAACAGTGGCTGTAATTCCTGCAGAGCTGTTGTGTATATTTGTTTGGCATATAATTCATCAACACACAGACATCTGACTTGGTGCATTGGTGTGTTTATTAAAGCCTTATTTTTTTGCATTAGGCTGACAACGTCTTCCTCTGCTGTGACTTGACCAAAGGGCCAGAGGAGAGGTGTCGGATTTCTCAATACAGGGGGATTTAGAGCACAGGCCCTGTCCCATTCAGTGAATGAGAAATTATTTTAAAAAATCCTGGATCCAGATGGTGATCCAGATCAGTCCCTTCCTTGTGTCATTTCTGACCTTCCCTGAAAGTTTCATCCAAATCGGTTTAGTCGTTTAAGTCACTTACAGACGGACTGACGGACGCTACCGAACACATGTAAAAAAAAAAACCCTCATACCAGTATTTTAGCTATTTACACAGCATCTTACCATTGTAACATAACTATCTTCATCTGGTTTAACTCTAACTGGATCTCAACATCAATATCTGTTTGGGATAAACAAAAAGTGATGTGAGCACCCTAAAACTATTGATAAATTGAAAAGAACCTTCTCTCAGATCTTCAAAACATCTATTACCCTAACTTTGATAGTAAGGAGAGAATCTGCTTGATTTTAGGCAATGTCAACAGAAGCATCCCACATATATTTTTTCTTTTTCCGATTGTGTGTGGATAATTGATGAGAAACTTAATGAAGGCCTTGAGGTGATCTGACAGCTCTTCGGAGACTGCTCACAACACAGATTTTGATCTCCTTTGCTTTGCACTAATTGAGTTAGTTGAATCTCTGAAGCAGTCTTCCATGAACAGCACTGTTCACTTATGCCGCTGTGCTGTAAACCACCAGGGCCAGTCCACTGTCAACTGTGGAAGAAAAACACATCTCAAGTCGGGAGTGTGGTCCTTTAGGGGATGCAAATGAAGACAGAGCACACATAAACTCAACAAGAGTAACAAGTAATAAAGCATAAAAAAACAAAAACAAGGAAGACTTTGATGTGGCGTGACGGACGGCCAATGGCAGGAACACACTGAAATATTGCAATCCATCTTGAACTCACAAAGATATAGGAAACCAACCCAGTCAAAATGTGTTGCAGCATGTTTACGTTTGACTATACCAGAAGCACTCGGCCATGACTTGGGCCTATTTCTCTTCAGTTTAGGGTAAATGTAACCACAAATGCCTCATATATCAGCCATGGCCCCCAACACATTCATCTGCATATTTTATGGTTTACAAGCATGTCTAAATCAAACCCAACCTCACCCTGATTCATTATGAGCAAAACACAGAGTCATGTTGCATTAATGAGAAGGCCCATTGGAAGTGACAGAGAAGCAGGGGTTAAAGGGGCCCTTTAGTTTCCTGCTGGGGTTTGTCGACACATAGACAGTACTGGATACTCATCTACTTTGACAGGGCTCGTATAGAAGCCATTACACAAACATTTCCTATGGGGCTGACCACACAGCGAGAGCCGTAGATCAATGTAAGCTGCCCACATCCCAGCAGCAGATTTGTCAGAGAGAAGATGTGGTACATGCAGGGAATGAAAAACACATAGGGGCAACTAAAATATAGACTTAAGGAGGGGCGGGGAGAATGGATGACTGATACATAAAAGAGGACTTTAAGTGTTTTGCGGATGGAAAGGAAAGATGTGCAAGCCAATGAAGATGGACCCATTAGTGCTCACAGTCTAATCTAAAGTCATAATAAAGCAGTGATTCTCAACTGATGGATTATGTAATAATTCTGCATTATGTAATAATCTGCCAAAATGTAATAAAATGTTCACTTCATTGTATAATAAAACCACATTTTGTAATAAAATGGCACATTTTACAATAAAATGACACAATATGTAATAAAATGTTACACAATAACTTGTTAAAGAAAGTTATTACAAAATGTGGTTTATTTATTAAATTTTATTTATTGGTTTATTAGGACAGTGTACAATTACATTAAGCACAGTGGCAGAGATGTTTGTACCAGATTGTAGCTCATAGCTAATTTCCATCTGTAGTCCTAGGAAGGGGGGGCAACACAGACACAAAACAACTGTACAATATACAAATATACAATAAAATAAATATTTATTTAATGTAGTATAATGTAA
>JAVQKC010093956.1:0-15682 GCA_036025475.1 Philypnodon macrostomus
TGTGTAACTTTTTTAGTACCTTTAGCTCCTACTCCAGGGCAGGAGAGATGAGTTTTGAGTATGTAAGTTACTTGCACCAGCCACTACTTTCATCATCAAGACAAATCACCCTTTATCAGTGTTTACTCTCTGAAGCCACCAAAGTGTCTAATGTCTGACTTTTTGCAGCATGTGATTAATTATTAATAAGTGACCCTTTAATATAAAGGAGAAAGCAAACATTTAAAAAGCCACACAGCAGACAATCCTCTGCTGCACACTGCAAGAACAGACCAATGAACAGGAAATGGATTAGGGATTCATTTGACTAGACGTTTGGACAGAGAAAAAATGTTCTAAAACAGCTCACAGTATGGATACAATGACCTTTTAATCACAATTGTATCAATTTTATATTATTTTATCACGATTTCAGTTGACTTTGTATTTTCTGTCTCACACAGTAAACTACTGCTGTCAGTGTGTTCAGAAATTGTTACAGTAAAAATGACAGTGAAGAGCAGACGATAAATGAATTCACTGTATCACGACTCAACCATCTTCACAGATTAAGCCGATTTTTCATAACTTCATCATGATTTGATTTTTATCTCCATATCGCCCACTCCTACCATTAAACCAGTTATTGTCCCTAATGCCTAATTTTGATAATATTCATGCTTCAACAAATAACCATGCAGCTATAAAATCAGACAAATGTTTTATTTAAGTTAAACGTACTCTAGACTCTTTAAGACTCACTGACCTGGCAGGTCTGAACCTGCTGATGTCTCCTCTGGGGAACACCATACACCTGATGTTGGAGCTGGGCTCAGGAGACACAGACGGGGTGTGGGGTTCACGCTCTGATGGTGTCTCTGATGGTGTCTCTGATGGTGTCTCTGATGCACACACAATAAAGAGAATATAATCACAGAGTTAGAGCACGTCTTTGGTGTGATGAGATCTTACTTACTTTATATTACCTAATATACAGCACATTTCAATTTAGATTTCAATTTCAATTGTAGGGATGCACAGATATATCGCCTATATTTACCATTTGGACTGATATCAGTATCGGCCTGTACAGATGGCGATTGTTCTCAAAGGATCACTTCTAATATATAGGTTTAGAAAGAGTGTCGGCCAATCAATTTCATATCAGTGCATCTCTAGCATTTTTCATCTGTGGACTTTTTTGTTTTCAGCATTTCTTGGCTTCTTTCTTTCAAGCACAGGCTAACTTTGAGTCTCCATGTGTGTTCTTGTTTGTCTGTGCAGGCTAATATAACATAGTACGAAGAATAAAGAGATGTGTAGCTTGTTGTCCTTAGCTGGTCTGACCTAAACACTAGTAAAAACTAATGTTTCCTACCCACTCACAGACAGCACACATGTGACAGCTACCTTCCATTGCCATGTTGTTGATAAAGTCAGCACAGCCCTGACGATCCAGCTCCGTAAGGACGTCCTGTTGTGAGAAGGTGTTGATGAGTGCTCCGTACTTCCTCTCACAGAGCAGGGCCACTCTCACCGAGGGCCACAGGGGCCCCAGCTGAGGCCCGTAGGTCAGGTCAAAGTGCTGCAAGGCCAGTCGGGTCGGGGGGTACTTCGGACGAGTCGTAGCCTGTGTACAAGAGCACAGTTCACCAGCAATTATGATTAACATTAAGAACAGGTGAGAAAAGTTAACACATAAATGACCCTGAACCCAATACTATTTTATTAAAACAAAATGTCCATTATACTGTAGCCTGGTTATGTACTTATTAAAACTGTATCGTGACTTTTGCAATAGTAATTATGTTATTATAAACAATCACTGATTTAATGATGATAAACCTTGAAAAGTGTCACAAATAAAAACAGATTCGGTAGTAATAGCAGTAGTAGTAGTAAATCATTTTCTAAAGCTACTATCCAGAACAAAATGAAGCTTAGTTTAATAAATTCTACTATCAAGTTCATTAGCATGCTGCTGTGTCTCTGCAACTTTCACCACAATTTCTCTTTAGAACAAACCATTGCATTGATGACACGCCTGATTATCTTAAAAACTCACCCATTTTTCTTTGACTTTGCTCCGTTTAGGAATAAAACATATGAAATCCTTCACTTTTCTCAAAATCCCCCTCCTTTCCATCATCAGAGCCATGTTGTGTCGGTTTATTAAGTCCGGCTTTTCCCTTCTCGTCCAAAACAACAGTTCCGCTTGCTGCAACCAACTAGGCGGGCACTGGAGTCCAAACTAAATCTGTCATTGGACCAAAGCAACGTCAATGAATTTTTCGACCACTCAAAAGCGTTTTCCGGTATTTCCTAGACATACTTCCGGCGTGTGACCGACCTCACGTCCTCAACGCCTTAGTACTGCTGCCCAGGCGGACTTTTGAGACTTTTCGAGCGATTTTCAGCCAATTTTTAAGTCGTCAACATGGTTTGGGAGAATAAGATGATTATCTACGACGACCCTGACGACGAGGTATAGTTTGATGTGGGATTTGCGTTGTTTTAGACACGTTTTGGACGCATATAGTGAGGTATAGACATTAGATAACCTCAGTGAAGCTACAGCTAGACGAATATGTTGTGTTTTTTATGATTGAGTATTACTTCTGTATACCGATCTATTTAAATTTAAATGTAGGTAAATATGTGGTGTTGTGATTTTAATATGATATTTATTCAACCAATGCTATGCCATGATTTGCTTAGTATTATTAATGCTCCATATTTGGCTTTAACAGTTTTGTTAAACTAATCTAAGTCTAAATAAGACTCTAAACAGGTCAGGTCAAGTCAGGTCTACAGTTCACAACCATCTGAGTTCCCATCAAGGACTAAACCGAGACTAAACCAGGATGTTGAAACCAGATCTACACTAGATCTAAATCACCTCTGACTCCAAATTGAACTGAAAAAAGACTTGTGCTTCAAAAGTCTTCTGAATACCTCTGTACCAGTGCCACCAATGATCCCAGTAACACAACCTGGAATATAGATTCCACAGACAGACATCTTGCATCTTTTAACCTAAATCATGTTAAATATTTGTCTTTTCAGGAGGAAGAGGCAGCCGAGGAAGAGGAGGCAGCTGAGGAGGAGGAGGAGGAGGAAGAAGAAGAGGAAGAGGAGGACATGGTGGTAAGTTGAGCTTCTACATTATTGATTGACCCTTCAGAAGAATGGTATTAAAATGATAAACAGCTCAGCCAATTGTAAAATGTGTAGTCTCACTAATTGAGTTATTCTGTTATTGATGTAGTTTTGAGTGAATTAATTTTGTATAAAAGTATGATAAAACGAGCATAGAGCCTGTCCATGACATACAGTTCAGTGAAAAAAGGGGCATTTTTTTTGGCATTGTGCAAGTTCAAACTTAAAGAAAAATGTCCCGTGATCAAAAGTGTTCGTGTTTCAATGACACAGTGATGAAAAGTTGACAGTATAAATGGACTCTACAAGAACAGATGCCAGTATTTTTTGGTGACTTTCTGATAAATCTAACATCACTTTAGCCTTCCATGTACAACAGACGTTATGTTTGCTCTTAATGTTTTTTTAAATTTGTGGGAACAATGAATATTATATAGAGGGGCGAGGTGTGTCAGGTTAAACACATCAGAACCACCTCGTGGACTCGTGCACTTAAGAACCTCCAGGAGGTGCTTAGTGCATGCCCTATGAAATGGGATTTGACGTTTTATCTTTCACAAAACATTCTCTGTAATCCACAACCATGTTTAGTGAGATGGCTGTGTATGAAAATCCTATAGATCAGCAGTTTGTGAAATACTTTATCTTATTATGGTGACTAAAAAATCAAATTGTGATAAACTGTAACAATGCCTGTTCATCTTAATAAAAAAGTGAAAAAAATAGTAAATAGTGTTGAGTATTATGACGATCATTGGATTGGAAGTACATTGAACCCTGTAGTTACACTGATAACTGTAACATAATGTAATCTTTTAAGTGATAAATCACACAAATCAGAAAAAAAGTTTATTTTTATATATACATACATACATACATACATACATACATTCATACATTTCTGGCTTTGTATTGAAATGTAGTGGAGTAAAAGTAACACGTTACAAAAACCACAGCTCCAGTAAAGAACAAATCCTCTAAAACTGACCTTAAAGCTGCACTACCTGATTTTGTGACTGTAAAAGTTTTGAATGATTCACTCAACCACCTTTTCCAAATGCCTCTCCTTCATGACCCACTGTCACGATCTCAGAATAGGAATAGGGAAAAAAAATAGTTGTGATAAAGCTGTACATTTTGAAATGAACATCAGCTCCCTCACATTATTCCTTTTTATAGATTCTAGTTTTTGATAAATAAAGGCCATATCGACCAGTCAGAGCACTCCAGTCCTGTGGAAGCGTGTGATTGGTTAAACGGTTCCTTCCCTTGCTCTAAAACGGAAACCGTTATAACACAGCCCACAGGTGACCTCAGAGTCTCAGTTTTTTCAGATGACTTCTGATATACTGGACTAATAACTAAATAATTATCTTTGTTAAAATACAAGGGAAAAAAAATTGGGTAGTGCAGCTTTAAATGTACTACTTAAGTGAATTGACTTCATTACTGTCCACCTCTGTATGAAGCAACTTTTGAACACGTGCATCAGGGATCACGGAAAGAACCCTGATCTTTCTCGTATGTATTACAACATTTGAACACTCAAAACACTAAAAAGGCTGCTGTTTGTGAGGGATTCTTAAGATATTGTACATTCAGTATGAGTGACTTCACCTACAGTGGAGTTGTTTTGATCACTTAGGTTCCCCTTCAGTTTGTGGCACACTGACACATTACACGGCTCTAAATATAGTCTACTCAATCCTGCTATAAATGTCACTCAAAAATAATAGCAGCACCTGATCATGTTTTTTATATTTGTGTAAAATACAGCTTAAAGGTATAGTCCATAAGTTTCCTAATAAAAATTCTTACAATTGACTATCTGACCCTGTTCTGTGATGTGTAGTCTATAGAGGTCAGGGGAGGGACTAAAGTAAAACTCAACTACTATTGGTCAAAGTGGTATCCCACAAACTCTGATCTGGTGTTGCTGTAGAGGCCAGGAGAGGGACTAAAGTAAAATAATAACTAGGGCAGATTACCTTCTTTACATCCATCATAGAACAGAGTTAGACAGACAGACATGTAACTGTATTGTAGCATCATTTGACATTTTTACCCTTGTACTGGTTTTGTGTTTTTTAGTCCCTGGATGTCTTTCCTATAAAACCATCTAGGCAGTACTTTCTGTTCATTGTACATACAACTCTACAATATTCTGGAGTCTTAATTACCAGCAAAATATTAAGATTAGTGGAAAAAACTTCAGAGATCTGTTTGAGTAGCCCAGGCCCAAAGTCAAGAGTGGTGGGGCCCCCTTCAATATCCGGAAATCATCCGTGGCCCTCTTAATCCTAAATGTTCTGTCAAAATAACAAAACTTAGTCCCCTTTTTCATCAATTTATATTTAAAACATTTTTAAAAAAACTTGATGTGGAGGCTTTGGGCGGCCCCCTTGCAGGACCTTCGTGGACCCCTAGGGGGCCCCAGACCCCAGTTTGGAAATCACTGGAGTAGTCTATAGTAGTCACAAAAACATTTCTTCATGTAATTTCACCCAAAAGTCAAATATCCGTAACTTTCTATGACGATTGGTGTCTATCAGCCATGTGACTAACTGGCCATTGCCCAGAATGTGTCCTGCCTACAGCCTATAGTTCTTTGTTTTAAGACTCCAATCACCTGCAACCTCTAACAGGAAGAAGGACTGATTAATTTTTAATATAGATATTTACATTGCTTAGGATATGGTCTATCCAAACACACACTTTACTGTTGAAATACAGAAAATATCCAAACTCAGCTCTTGAGTACAGTTTAGGTCCTCCCAGTAGGGGTGTGATAAAAGAGGTGATGATCTGCTAATCTGGGAAAATGGTTGAATTGTGATACTGTACATTCATTTATGCTCCGCTCTTCAACATAATTTTTGCTGAAACAATGTCAGGGTTCATCTTAATTAAAAAAAAGGAAATGAACAGTATTCAGTTTTGTGACGCTGAATCTGATGTACGCTGAATCTGATGTACACTGATTAAAATGGTCATTAATCCTCTTGTCTGTCTTCAGGACCCTCTGGAGACGATACGGGTCAAGTGTGAGGAGACGGAACACTGCGTTCACTACAAAGAGAAGCTGGAGGTGTGTGAGGCCAGGGTCGGCTCTAGGTCCCACACTGAAGAGGACTGTACAGAGGAGCTCTTCGACTTCCTGCACGCCAGGGACCACTGTGTGAGTTACACTCTCGTATATGAGGAGGTTATGTTATTTTAGGAGGTAGGACTACTAACACAAACAGGTTTGTCTTATCAAAGGAAAGTAGCATGACCTTGGTTTCAAAGAAGGCCCTATTTCAAGAAGCTGGTTGAACCAACTCTGAGTTTAAATGTCTGACTTAGAGTTATCCTACTCAGAGAGGGCCAACTTGTCTGAAGTCAGCCAACCCTGAGTTTATTCACTGAGTTGAGAAGCCATTGTCAATAGAGCAAGAAAGGATTCACCAATCCACTGGAGGCGGCCATTTTAGAGGCAAGGGAGGTCATGTGACTGAGGTTTATGTTCAGGTTTAACTTTAATACATTGATGTATAGCTGCTTCACATCCTAGTTTTTGTGGATAATAAAAAATGGCAAACAAAATATATTATTAATATTGTACATTAAAATTAAAAACCAATGTCAATAATTTGACAATCGGAGAGCTCTCTCATACAGCAACAGGAGAAGACACGGGGTAAACTCAGTTAAATGAATAAAACCTGCTCCAGACCAAGTTAGGTTCACAGAGTGAGTTACCATGGTAACACACTTTCAGATTCAGATTAACCCTCTTTGTGAAACCCCTGGATTGGACTGGCCCAGCTTCTTGAAACAGGGCCACGGTCTTTTTTATATTTTATTTTGTATTGTGTATCATCTCACACACACCACATTATATCACTTTACTGTTGTTTTCTTCTCAAATCCGTTTCCACCAGTTTTTTCTGTCAGATAGCAAAACACAGTGGTTCAGGAAGTAGAGCAGACCGGCCACTAGCCAGAAGGTTGCCGGTTTAATCCCTGTTTTAACCAACTGTTGTCTGTGGCAAAGACACTTGACCCACTTTGCCTAAATGTATGATGTACAAATTGTGGTCGTCAGAAGTATGCAGAATGGCTGCATACGTGAGCTCCCACCTCCACTGGAAATTATTTTCTTGATTTAATTTCTACAGGATGTTTACACATTGACAACATTTCCCCAAATAATCTATTAAAAGTGTTTCTCACCTCTGGCTTTACAAAGTAAATGGTTGTTTAGGTCTTAATTTCTGTTGCTATGCCAACCTAAGCATAACCTAAACATAGGTTCTTATGATCTGAGGAGATGGCCTTTAATAACCCTTTAGCACATTTCGTCCAGCTCTACACTCACCTTTCCATCTAGCTGTGGCTAGTAATCTATCTGTGGAAGTAATATTTTCTTTGTCTGTTTGCAGGTTGCACACAAGCTTTTCCACAATGTCAAATGACCTGCATGACGTCCATCTGATTGTGACTATTTCATCATTAACTTAAGTGTGACACTTCTAAGGTGTGTCTGTGTCCTCCTGGTGTGACTGTCACTCTACGGGCCCATAGTAGCGAGAGTGGCTGGTCACCCTTCACATCATGTCATGTTAATGCATGTGCTGCTGCAGAGATGACCTCAGGTGTAACTTCATTGTTCTAAATGAAAAATAAATATTTTCCTGGTTTTCACTCTGAAGTGGATTTCTTACGGGGCATTAGTTTATCTAATGTTCTTTTTGTGAAATGTTGGGTGAGGGAAAGCCACTAAAACAGCCTACATCAAGAGCAACTTTATAGGTGATAAAAGAAATATTGACCAATTGGCTATAATTGAGAATTTTTGGTACCATGTGTGAATAAAATAAAGTGCCCAGTCCTATAAAGATTTAAAGCAATCATTCTTTCTAGGTAAGATTTAGACTAAAAGCACTCGAGCTCAGACCCACAGATCACTCCCAAAATGTAATAAACTGGTAATTTCTGACAAAATGTTATCCAAATCGGTGCAGCATTGTTTGAGTAAAGTTGGCAACAGGGTTGGCCATTCCAAGGGTTGGAGCAGAGCAATATTTAACGATTTGAGCGGGAACAACTATTTATCCTAGTAAATCTAAATCATTTGTACCTGCCCCAAACCCAACTCAAACTAAATGAATGAATTAAGGCGGACACTTCAAAAACTCAGCTTTGTCAACATTTCTGGCTCAGTGGCAGTAACACTTTAATTTCGAGGATTGGTCTTCAAATTAGGCTAAGGATTAGCCACAACATATTACAAATTAAGATGCTTTTGACAAATGCCAAACACTCTCTACATGTAGGTGATACCAGAGCCTGGTTAGGAAACATTAGTGAATGTACCTCACATTGTATGTATTTAATGTACACATTTAGTAAGTTTTAGGTTTTACTGGACAAGTCCTTACAGAAATGTTGATGACCAATCATTTTCATTGTTTGCTCAGAATTATTCTATTCAAACATGACTTTTTATAAAGTGAACTCACTTTTGCTCCAGTCGCCTCCATTCTGGAATTCTGAACATTCACATGACAAGCATTACTTCAACGTTAAACATGATTTATACTGGTTTAACTGATTAATCTCGTAAAAATGAATGCAAGTTATATGTTAAGTATCAATAAATTGCTTATTCTTTAAGTTCATTACATATTTATTCAAACTGTATTACTGCTAAATATCGTGCCGTTATATAAAGAGTTACCAGAATCATTTCAATCCTCTGAATAAATTAAAGTCAGTAGCAAATAAACAAAAGTTATACTTAAGAAAATCACATTTTATCTCCTCACCTGCATCTAATTTCACACTACACTAAGTCAAAAATATACTTTATGCAACAGTGGGTTTATCATTAAAACATACCGGGTAAATAACTCTTAAAACCTTAAGTGAAATCATGTGTGGCGCCATTTAATTAGTGCGGGTGTGAAGAAAACAGCCTAAAGGTGCAGTATGAAAATTTAATTGAAGACATGGACATTATAAGTTAAAAACAATTCATGATTAAAAAAACGTTACGAAAGTTTAAAAAGTAGCAGCCAGGAGGTGGCAGTGTCACCCCACGTATAGACAGTATAATGTACAGATAGTGCATAGGGTTGAGGTCTTCATCAAAAGTGGTTTTCTTTGTTGTGGCCCATGAAGTCATCCATCGAGGCCTGAAGAGAGACAGGTTAGCATGAGTCGATTAAACGATTATTTCCACCCTCAAGGTTTAGTTTCTGGTGTATATTTTTTCAGTCTTGTTGCATAGTGGTTTATTTGAAAAGAAAATTGGAATACACAATGTCACAATAACTAGCTAATAATTTGTATACACCAATCTGATATAACATTTTGACCACCGGGCTAATTTTACAGCTCCATACACCATACATTTCATCAGAACCACCAATAGCTTCTATAACAATTAGGCCTTTGTTTAAATTCCCTCAAAATCCTGATTTTTCCTGCTTCAAAGATATTCACTTTGAGGACAAAACATTCTCTTGCTGTCTAATATATACCACCCACTAACAGGTACCATGATGAAGCGATAATCTGTCAGTGGTCATAATGTTATGCCTGGCCGCTAGAAGTGGGTATAAACATAATATCACAATAAGTCACGATTTCCATTTTATCGCAAATGTAGTCCACTTTATTTTTTTGGCTTTCACAGAAAACTACTGCTGTCAGTGTCTTCAGAAAACCTTTTGAACTACAAATTCAGTAAGCATCCAGTACAAAAGTACATCCATTCTACCCTGTGTCCATAATACCATAAATGAATGCACTGTATCAGGATTCAACAATCTGCCCAGATTAAGCCCATTCTCATAACTTAATATCACAATTCCATTTTTATCTCATTCATGCAAATAACCAATGGCACAAGCCGTCCCTTTTGAGAGGAAGTGTACAGAAGTGTATCAGTAATAAGAGTCCCAAAACCAAGGCATTCGATGAGGAGTCATGTTTCTTGTTAGAGTCAGTGTATATCCCTTTAAGGCCATCTTCCCCTACTGACCTCACCTAAGTCCCTACTAGAGCCTTAAATGCAGAATTGGGCTGAATCCAGACTTACTTGCATGAGCAGCCTCTCCTTCCTCATCCTCTTGTAGAACTGTAGTACGTCCGGGTCGGCCCTCACCACGTGGGGGTCGAAGTCCATGACCCTGAGGCCTTCCAAGCTGCGGGCGCGGGACAGGGCTACGTACGCCTGACCACTCTCAAACACTCGGGCGAGGGAGATCTCCACACAGTCCAGCGTCATGCCCTGAAATACAACACTTACATTTTACAATTAGAAAATATGGGGCACAGTCATTAGTACTTTCTGTCCAATTTGAGTGGGGTCTGTGTGTCCTCCCTGTGTTACAGTGCGTGATTCCATATAAAAAATACATAAAAAAAAAAAAATAAAAAAAAACACTGGACAATAATGTGAGAGTGACTAACTGCCCTTTGACCTGGAGGTACCCCACTTCTGACTCATAGTTGCTTGGAGAGGCCTCCGAAACCCACACGACCCCCAGTTGTTGTTAGGAGAAGCCATGAATGTACAAAACAAAATAAAATTAGATGAGTGGTTTTCAGTTTCTTCACGGAATTTCACAGAAAATACCCAATGCGGACAGAAAATACTCTAACATATATGGGACTCTTGACCAGTTTAAATGTATATGAAACAATACAGAAGGTTACATGCCAAGTGAATTGCAATATCTATAGGACCACATGATTCAATCAAGCTGTGGTGTTCACAGGTGACATTTATCTGACATATCACCGGTCCAATATTCAACATATACATCCTCTATACCTCAAGCCATTTCCGGTAGGGGTGGGCATGTCGGTAAAAACATATGATCAGAAAAACCTACATCCAATCCATCGAGTATTCATCATAATACTTTACTAATACTATTTAATATTTTTATTAATATGAACACTGGCAGTGAAGAACATAAATTAATTCACTGTATCACGATTCAACCATTTTCCTAGATTAAGCCCAATTCTCATAACTTCATATCATGATTCAATTTTTATCTCCATACATCACCCCACCCCTATTTTCCAGTTTAGGGATCTACTACAGCTGTAATTCAAACACAGGGTCGTGACCGCCACTGAACTCAATTACCCAGAAGCCTCAGCTCAAGATGTATGATGTATAGAACCTGGAGTTGAATTAAAAAAGGTGGGTTTACTGTGCACAACCTCTGACTGGCAATAATAGAAGTTCTTTTATCTGGGCAGATAGCCAGACATAAGTGTTTTGTTGGCAGCCGTGTAGAAATAGACTCCAATAAAAAAGGTACAAACAGTCTAAGTAGAGGTGGGTGATACAGGAAGAATTAGTCACGATTTTGAATTTTCCTCACTCAGAGACTACCATTATCTTCATGAAACCTTTTAAGCTACAAATTCAGTGTACCTCCAATCCAATGTTCATCAGAGTACTTAAGATTTCACTTTAATGGATATGAACACTGGTTACGGTGAAAATGAAAAGCAGAGTATGAATGAACGCACTGTTAGGATTCAACCATCTTCCCAGGTAAGCAGATCATTGTCTACTGCTGTAAATGATCCATTAGCACATTGTTTTTCAACATCTTTGCTTACAAAACTGTAAGAAGATACCCATGTGGATGAGTTGACCCCTGAAGGAGCGGCCAGATGGGACCTTCATTGTATGCCTGAATGACATGGTGCATAATTCTGCATTGCATCCCATTTTGTTTTTCCAGGGACAGTCAGGAATGACATGAGTAACAATTTATTACATCTTGGTCTGGATTACTGTCTAGATCCAGGATTATTTTCAAAACTGCTGCCTTGGCGGAGGTCTATGCGCTACCTACACACACACCCCTACACACACACACACTTTGATCTAAATTCAATATTTACTCTGTTTAGAGTGAGTCTGCAGTATATTGGCAAAGGGGTGCATCATTATTAAATTCAAAAGTGGCTTCAGAAGCACTTGAAACAAAATCCAGCCATTATGAAAGATGGACCCCAAACTGCATGCGTATCCCATGGCAACACTAACGCTTTTCATCAAACACTGCCTTTTGTCTGGGCCATGTCTGGTAAGGCTAGAGCAGTCTTTAAAATAGTGAATTTTGAGTGATCCCATAGTTGGAATGAATGTTTCAGTCAGGAAATGTCATTTAGGTTTGGATTGTGGGCCTTTTGTCATGAAAAGGCCAGGTTGTGCTTTATATAAAGCAGCTGTAGATTGTCTTTGCTTCAGTTTTGTTTAAGAGAAAGGTGGAAAATCTATTTTTTTGCCATAGGCAATGAGGCATAAAGCAGACAGGAGCAATTGCAGGCTTTGAGCAATGCATTATAAAAAAAAGGTCAGACCCTGTATATAAAAGTATTTACATAGAAGGGATGCACTGATCGATACTGTTCGGAGAGCTGTGCCGATTAGCTAGATCAGTATATGAAGCCGATACCATTTATTATACATTAGCCTAATTATGAGAAGATGAATAATGTGGCACATTACATTATGTTACACTATAACTCACTGATTACAAGGTCAAACGTAGTCATAATATTTTAGGTTAATCATTTCTGATAATAAAGTTAGTTTTTGTATTAGTATTGGTGAGTATCAGGTATCAGTTGTTTCACAAAGCCCAGATATTGGGATTGGTATCGGGACTAAAAATTGGTGCATCTTTACTATATAGTGTACCTTTTCACCATGACTTTCCAGCTTTTCCAAGACCAGTTTCAGCAGTAAAAATGGGTTGTTGAATCATTATTTCTCAGAAAGCCCCATTCTTTTTTTTTCATTCACTTTCTTCGTTTTTTTTTTTCTCATTAGGGGTCGCAGGTGGCTGGAGCCTATTCCTATGGGCCTTAGGTGGGGTACACCAGGGACAATGGGCAATTAGTTGCAGGGCAGACACTGAGACGCACACAGACAGACAACCATTCATTCTCACATTCATTCACTAGGGATAATTTACACTTGCATATCGTTGGGCGGTGTAGACATGTAGACTCCACCCAAAGAGATCGTAATCAGACGGGCTGAGAATCAAACCCATGATCCACCATACTATACATACTAATTTAGACATAAAACATCTGAATGTCATAAAGAAATGTTTTACTACATTGATTCCCTGGGAGTCCGAAGGTCTTGTGTGGGTCCCAGTTGTTGCATTTTAGTTTTCTTTGGTTGGACAAGTCAACTAGAGTTCACGCTTATTTACAGGGCTGTCCCATACACTGTACTGATGGTACTCACCTGACTCTTGTGAATGGAGATAGCCCAGGCCAGTTTGAGTGGCAGCTGCTGGCGACTCAGGTGGACCCCGCCACCCGACTTGAACACCCATCGCTCTGGCTTCATGGACTCAGTCACTCCGCAGAGGAACCGCACCCGAGGGTAACCTACAGACACACAGGGGTGAATATGAGGGTTTACTGTAGGTGACAATATTTTGGTATACAAGAGCCATGTGTTCTAATCTATAACTAAATACAAAGGCTGACTTAGTCACACATTTTTATTCAAGGCCCTTATGAGACTAATTATTTTAACAGTGCAAGTTTAAAGACAACTGTGGTATTCCGTTTGCAGATATATTATTATCCCCTCAATCCAACAAGCAAACTGTTGGCTCAGAAAACAGGCTTTATGTAATCTGATACATTTACAGTATGTATTTTGTCTGTTTCAATAGAACTCATTTTGGCTTTTCATTTTGCAAAAACACTTGTTAGAAAAGATAATTGAAACTATTACATTCAAATCATGTTATTCATTTTCGAGAATACTTATGAACAGCTAAGTGGCTAAGTCAAAGTATTATGCTTTGAGGTGGTTCAGGGATAACTTTCGTACACAATACAATTTACTAAATTAATGAGTCTATATGAACAGAGAAAGTTCATTTAGAGAGTTGGCACTGAAACGCCACTGAGGGGTAACTCCTGCCTGGAACAAGTTTAACCCCGTTTGAGATCTGGGTGAATCATTCTTCTACATGAACTTCTAAGGATCAGTACGTGCACCTCCGCACAACTTGACTTCTCTACTCACCTCTGACTAAATCATTTTAATAATTGATCCATGCAGAAAAATAAGACTTTGTTTTGTTATAATATGAAGGTTGAAAAGCACTCACTGTGTTTGACAGTTTCGAAGGACACCACCACCCCTCTGGCTCCATTCACCAGCCCTCGGCCTACATCCAGGTTCTTAGTCAGCATCACCTATAACAGAGTCACGGTAGCAAAGTCTGTATACAGCACGGCCAACAAACACACACGCCGCTGTGGCTCTAAACGGCTTGTGATTGATCCAGACGCAAAAATGCAGAGAAATGATTCAGTGCAAGCAAGGGACCAGACCCCACTTCAGGAACAAAAGAGTAGGCGGGGCTGGTATACCAGACTATAGCTACTGTAACTCAATCATATTTAGCCGTTAATTTAAATCAACAAAACACCCCCCAAAAAATTAAATGCTGCAATAAAGCACTAAACTTATCTCATTAAAACAGTTACAGTTATGATACTACAGTGTTCTTCAGATCACATGGGGTGCCTGAGCGTAGAGGTCACATGGTACAGTGTAATGCTAACTGTTACTAATGAGTAAATAAACATGTGAGGTACATTCACAAATGTTTCCAAACCAGGCTCTGGCATTACCTACATGTGGTTGGCATTTGTCAAAATCACCTTTTGCAATATTTTGTGGCTAATAATTGAATTCCATTGAAAATGTATTATGGTCTTGCTTCCAGTTCCTTCCATTCCAGAATTCAGCGCTTTCTGTTTACAAACTTTGAAAGGATCTATAAGGAATATATTAAAAGTAGTAAGGAGGGCTGATGAGGCAAGGCATGTAACGGTTGCAAATTAGTGGCAAGAAAACTGAGCAGTAACTGATGGGTGGTGTATGAGGTCCATATATACATATACATATATAGTGCATCAGTGGTTCCGGAAGAAAAAATCCCATTCATCTTTGCCATAGACTTTTTGAAAAATCCATATTTTAAGAGTTTAAAAGATTGAGGGAGGCTAATCACCTATGGGGAACTCACAATCACAGCACCTTTTAATGTATTTCGGAGTTACCACATAGCTGATTAACATCCATCAATCTTTTAATCTCCTAAACTAGGCCTGTGCTGTCATCCCCGACAGCAAGGTGTATCGCGAAATGGCCCCATACTTCTGCTACAACTGTCACAAACGTGCACCATAATCAGACATTGTGTGATTTCTAAGGGTTTTAATATTGTTAATGAGCAATTAAGAGGCCCCGCCCCCAAACCATGATAAACATGGGAAGGGTCTATTCGACTTTTTTGATTTGTCTGGATGTTTGTGAAGAATGTTTTTGTAAACTTTTGTAAAATTCCCTAAAACTACATTCTTCTTTCAGTCTATAGGGGGCACTATAGAGGTAACTGCCATCATATTAGTCAGATGTGTTCAGGGCCGGGGGGTCATTAGGTATTTCAGGTTAGAGTCTAATCGGGCAAAGTAT
>JAVQKC010093960.1:0-10288 GCA_036025475.1 Philypnodon macrostomus
ATTCAAATAATTCAGAATGAACAAAGTCAATGGGTGAAGCCCATGCGGGGGTCACTTTCGAGCGTGACGGAGGTCGGCAGTGGGTCGCGGAGAGCGAGGGCCGTTCGACGCTGCTTGCGGCTTTAATTATTATTATTATCTCTGGGAAAACAATTGTTACTTAATTATCTCGGGATTTCGGTAAAACAATTATTACAAAAATAATAATAATAATAATAATAATCTCAGGGAAACGAATGAAAAGATAAGTTGCAATGTAAGTCCTCTTTGGGCTTCCATAGTTGAGCATGTTTATGTAATATAGAGACCACAATCCAGTAACCACTATCAGATCAGATCATTTAGCAAATGGGACATTGAACACCCCCATTGTTGATCTTGGTTCAGTCATTAAATGTTTATTATACATAAATGCTACTTACGCCAGAGATGGGTCAAATGTTCACACTAAAGAACCCAATTTCATTCTTCTACGTGCGCTTCCACCCAGTACTGTCTTGCTTGTATGACATGACACCAATACTGGCAGGATGTGTGACATATTGTTCCTGGTTCCAAAGGCGAGTTTCTGACTGCTTCTTTTAAAATATAAAGGCTTTAAAATGTACTTGATGCATAACATTTCTCACTAGAATGTGTCAGCAGTGTCACCATGAAAAATAAAGCCACAGATGGGAGGAGGTGACAGCACACAGCACTGTTTGAAACATTATGGGCCAATCTCTTGACTTACACGTTATACCAGCTGGATTTTTTGAGGCTTTTTCAGTCTTCAGAGAAAATGGAAAACATGCTTAAAGCTGCACTACCTGATTTTGTGACTGTAAAAGTAGTCTAAGTTTAAATGATACACTCTTCTCCTAATTCCTCTCCTTCGTGACCGTCTATCACGGTCTCACACAAACCAGGAAATATGTACATAAGCCAGGAAGTAGGACAATAACAGCAGAGATCTGGAGTTGACTTTTCATTCTTTAAAATAAAAACAGTTGCAATAAAGCTGTGAGTTTCTAGATTCTAGTTTTTGATAAATAAACAATGTTTCAACCAATCAGAGCGCCCCTGTGGAAGCGTGTGATTGGTTAAGCAGTTCCTTCCCTCGCTTTAAAACACAAACCGTTATAACACAGCCCAAAGGTGACCTCAACGGCTCTTTTTGAAAAAAAAAAAAATTATGCTGTACTGATAACTAAGTAAGTATCTTTGCTAAAATGCAAGGAAATATAAATCAGGTAGTGCAGCTTTAATTGCATCTGTTATATAATGAGTTCTGGGACATTCAATTCAATTTTCAATTCAATTTTATTTGTATAGCCCTATATCACAACATAGTTGCCTCAGAGGGCTTCACAGAAAGAGATGTATGTAAACAATAGACAGGGTCATTGCAAACAGTAACACGTTAATAGACAATCAATAACACACAAACAGGACTGTCCCAGGACGTCCCCTGTCCTTAGACCCTCCATTGTGGCAAGGAAAAACTCCAAAAAACCCATTTATGGGAAAAAGAGAAACCTTAGGGAGAACCACATGCTGGAGTGATCTACTCCCAGGACAGACAGGCTATAGATGTGTCCAGGACTGACGGATGAGGTCCTTGTGCTGAGAGAGCGCAATATGTGTGTATGGATGCAGCAGGTTTAGGGGTACATCCAGGTGAATGAGGAGCTGGTAGAAGGGGGGATCCAGATGAATGAGGAGATGCAGCAGGTTTCATTCAAATAGATGTCCAGGAAGAATTATAACATGAACATCAACCCAAACAGAAAATGACAAATCATCAAGACTGTTTTAATGCAGTGTTTAGGGCTACTACACAGTTTCATTGGTGACATGTAGAATGTTGGGGCTTAGGACATGTACAGAAGAGTCATTAGCTGGATCAGTGTAAGGATGCTGAGGTTAGAGCTGCAGAAAGGGTTTTATACAGTATAGTAGAAAAATATGTAAAGCGCTTTGGGTGTCTTGAAAAGCGCTATATAAATAGAAGTTAATAATAAATAATAATATTAATATACGGTATAAGAGAAGAGGAGGCAATGGATAAGATGAAATAGTGGCAGATGATTCATTTTGGTGAAAAACTAAATAAACATTAGACACATTACACTGACATGACATTCATTCATTGACCATTGAAGAATCATATACATGGTCCTTGGACAGTGGGGGGAATTTGGCATGCCACTGCTTCTTCAATGCACTTCCATACATTAAATATTAAAAAAAATATCAATAGCAAAAGTTGTGTTAATTGTAAATAAAGAATTGAAAACAATAAGTGGATTCATCATTGCATGTCCACCTACACAAACAAATCCTCCGGCGACATTGACAGACAGAACCGATTGGCAGATGCAATAATTCAACCAAGGGAACTCATCAGTGTGTACTGTTGGTGAGAGACAGCTGTTTATTTGAAAGAACAAAAATGACAAAACAAAAAAGTGTTGTCTTCCTGGCTGAATGAGAATCACATTGACAAAAGAGAGAAACTGACAGAATGGATCAAGTCAAGAGTGAAGGCTGGAGAGTTTTGGCTTAGAATTGGTTCACGCAGCAAATGTTGACTGAACTTTTTGAATGTTGTTTAATGTGGTACAGTATGCGTGGGTATTATTGGCTCAGCAAGCATCCTCCTTGTACCTCCCCTGGGTTTACTCCTTCTAAGGGATGGGCTCTAGGGACCAGTGACTCCTAACATAAATAAGTGAGAATATACAAATCTTTTTTAATGCAGTAAACACCAATTATTACGCCTGAAAACTCGTTCAGGGTAAAGTAAAGGTTATAACACACACACAATTGTGCAATGTAAAGCTGTGTTGTTTTGATTTAGTGGCTGGCCTCTATAACGTTATCAAATTAGAGTCACTCAAAAAGTCAACATTGATCAAAGTGGTAATCCACAACTGTGATTTGATGTTGCTATGGCGGTCAGGGAAGGGACTAAAGTAAAAATGATGACAGTTGACTTACTTTACATCATAGAACAGGGTCACACAGGACTGTTTTTGGGTTGCAAAGTAGCGCAGTGGTTAGCACTCTTTTCTCACAACAAGAAGGTCCTGGATTGACAACCCAGGCTCGACAGGCATTTGTGGAGTTTGCATGCTCTCCCCGTGCCTGTGTAGGTTTCTTCCAGGTGCTCTGGTTTTCATTACCACTAAAAAGGTCAAGTTGGTCATGTTGGTCCATAGTGGCTGCCACATAGGACTAATCCTCTGGTCTATACAATTTGATTGTATTTACCTTGTAAGTATAATGACAAATAAATTACCTTTTTACATTTTTGAAAATAATGTTTTTTTAATGAAATCTCCAGACTACAGCTTTAATAAACGTCAGTAGTCATTTTGTATTAATACGTGTTTCATGTCCCAACACACTTTTCATTTCTTCCCAAAGGAGATGACTGAGCTCTTTTCATACATTTTACTTCAATCCAAAATTAAAATAACGCACTGCTTTTCTGTGAGTCTCCAGAGCCTGTGCTGCTGTTGAATATTAGCCTTAATTCTCAGTCTGTGTCGTTTCACTGTTTGTGTCACATTCAGGTCTCAGTGACTCACAGGTCCAATGAGAAACTCACATCAAAGCCTTGTGTTGTTATTCTCCCAGAAGCAGACAATCCTCAAGATATTTATTGTGCCTTCACTGATGTATCTCAAGTGCTCGTAATTTATGATCTCACAGAGGTTGTTTGAGATGCCTTTGATTTGGTGCAAACTTTGGTGTAAATAATTTGAAGGAAACTCTCTGTCCCAGCCTGTCTTTGAATGAGTTTAAATGTAGAATATCTTCACCTGGCTAGCCATCCTGGTGCATATTCTACGTGTTTGCCAATTTGAAAAAGTAATCATCGGTTAATATTCTTTTAAAGACTTGATGAAATGATTCACTTAGCTATTATTTACCTAGCATGTCCAATCACAATCACTAAAAAATAAAGCTTTATTTCATATAGAGGGATTCTTTACACACCAATTAACCATATACACCCCTTCTGTGCCTCAGAGTGCAGACTGTTGCTAAAACCCTTAAAACAGAAAGTATTTCACTACAGCTGACCAAAATCTGGACACATATTATTCATTTAAGACTCAGTTAAATAAATGGTTTATTGACAATCATATCTGTCAACATTAACTAAACCTGCTCTTGCTGCCCCCTGCCGCCATCTTGCCGTGTGTGTGTGTGTATTTGTTCATGTATTTGTCTGTTGTTTGTCTGACTGTTGGTCTGTTCTGTCGTTAATGTACCTGATGGTCTGACTGTTGGTCTGTTCTGTCGTTAATGTACCTGCTTGTCTGACTGTTGGTCTGTTCTGTCGTTAATGTACCTGCTTGTCTGACTATTGGTCTGTTCTGTTGTTAATGTACCTGCTTGTCTGACTATTGGTCTGTTCTGTTGTTAATGTACCTGCTTGTCTGATTGTTGGGCTGGTTGTCGCTAATGTACTTTTAGCCTAAATGTTACTTACTAAATGTACTGTATTTGTAATATTGTCCTGTAAATATGTAATTTTACTGTTGTTTTTACTGTTGTTGGTTAGGGTGACTTTTAACATCTGTCTAGGGACTACAGATGAAAAATAGCCTTCTGGCTAACTCTGGCATTTTGACAGAAATGGTTATTAATATGCACTGTCCCTTTATGAAATAAAGAAATGAAAAGACAAAACAAAGAACACTATTGAAACAGAAACGACACACACACACACACACACACGTCATATGTTTTCAGTTTATGCGTTTGCAATGGTTAGACATACATGTTGGATTATTTAGAAGGGCAGACAATATCACCATCTAGAAGTTATGGGATGTCTGTCTAAACAATTTTGTATGACCTCCTTTGTCCTTGGTAAGTAACCACAACCTCAGTAACAGCTCAGTCTTTGGTCAGCATTTAAGCTGGTGTGGCTGGTGAGTAGACCAATGAGTCCCAATAAAGAAGGTGTGTAGTCTTTGCTGTAGACCATGTACATGCAGACTCTACAGGTCAGTAATATAACTTAAGCTTCCATAGATCATCAAGGCTTTTTCTCTTTTCCCGGTGACAGTGAGATTAATAATCTTCATTTATGTGCCAAGATCGTTCCTCTTTTGGTTGCCACGCTGAGCCCCACCCGCTGCACATCTGGCCAAATGCCGAGCGGGCTAATTGTGTGGCATCTGACTGGGTCTCAAACCAGTGAGTTTTAATCAGGATGAAATGATATGTGCTGTAGTGAGGGCCTCATCCTCGCTGTGCTGATTTAGCAGATCTGGATGGCTGGATAATGAGGTGACGGACTGTGGTTTATCTGTTTATAACCAATGCTTGTGTGAATTTGAGGGGATCTCGGAGGTCAGTGTTTCTCATTGAACCATGCAATTAAATGGAACGCCCTCTCATAAATTGGAATAGCTTTTACCTGACTGGATTTGCTGTAAGAAAAAAAAATGTAATGATGCAATTTGCTCTAATGGACAGGAAGAATTACCCCAATGACAACCAGTTTTCCACATGACCAGTTGGGTGAGCAGAGGCGCCTGGATTTCATGGGCTTTGAACATCTTAACTCAGCACTGCCTTAAAAAGCACATTTGATTAACTGCTCAATATCACGCCTCTTCATTTTTATTTATTTTTTGGGGAAATTTGAAATTTTTTTTCATCAAAACTGACTGATATTTTTGCATTGATAACAAAAGTACATATTTACTGTCTTATCTGATAAATTTGGATCTGCTGCTGAATAGGTCCACCACTAGTTACACCACCTTGTTTATAAAGTAAGTATGCACACTGAAGCTATAAAATGAACCAACATTTATAAAATAAAGGTCTAGTCAAGGTAAACAGATCCAAACAATGTCTAATCTCATGATGGTCAGAGATCTATCTTCTTTAACAATGGCCGGACAGTACATTCTAATTTATTTTCCAATTTTAGAGACCGCTTTTTTAAAACATTTTCCAAGAACCACAGCCCCATGCACGTAAATGGATTTGTAATGAATTATTGAAATAAATGATGAGAGCTGTTCCTGCAGTGAGGGTCATCTTTGGGGCGCAAGCATCTGCCTATATCTGGAAGTATAGTGAAACAGCAGAGTGAGAAGGAAGGATGCAGAGATAAGAATGAAGCTGGAGCTAAACCAGAGACTAGAAAGGCAAAAGGTTTGAACCGGTGAACTGTAGATAACCTCAGAAGAGTGGTTCCTCTGTGTGTGTGTGTGTGTGTGTGTGTGTGTGTGTGTGTGTGTGTGTGTGTGTGTGTGCGTGTGCGTGTGTGTGTGTGCGTGAGCGTGTCTGCATGAGCGTGTGTGTGTGGTCTTTCCACTACACCAAGGCATGTAATAATGATGATCATATTTATATAGTGGTGTTCTGGACACCAAAAGCACTTTACAATTAATTGCATTATTTATTCACTCATAGCTATACTGTATATCCACAATTGCCCTGGGGCAGACTGACAGAGACGTGGCAGCCATATCACATCTACTTCCTTTCTGACCACCACTAGGCTACTCCCACTCCCACTCACACATTCAAACATTCAAGCAAGGTGGGTTACGCCTAATTCACACCAGCGAGAGGGGATTGCCTGCACACCTACAGCACTCGGACCGCCCTTGGTGTGACTGACAGTCCGGAACCCAATCCGCACACGTACCGCTTTCAGTGTGAATGACGCGCTGGCAGTATGAGCTGGTTGGAGTGGAGAACCAGCTTAACCAATTCTGCCACCTTGTGATTATTGGATGACCTGCTCTATCACCTGCTCATGTGCCCAAAGTAGCAAGGCTCTGTGGCTCAACAGTTAAAAGATCCTGGTAAATGCTGTTCACTACATTATTTCAGAATCATTATTGATATAGCAAGCTAAATTCTACACTAATAAATGTGTTGAATTTAGCTTCCTATATCAGTAATGTTTCTGAAATACAGCACGTTCTCAATGCATGATGGCCTTTACCCTGCTTCCCGGCCGTCTAGGGCAAAAAACACTTGGAAAACGGTTAGATCTAAATGTCATTTTCTAATATCATTACAGGCTCCATTTTTCTTTCTTTATTCCTGTTTTTCTTCATCCTTTCTTGGCTTCTCCCACCTCTCCCTAAAGCCAGTCTCTTCCCAGATAATGTCAGTACTTTCAGGCATATAGTAGCAGTGATCCTTCCCTGGCATCTTTTCAAACAACTTTTTCCATCTGATCTTCCGCTTATTAAGTTTTTGATGAGTCCCTTACCGCCTCAGACTACACTCTCTTGGGCTGTCACTGAATTTTGAGAAGGATAAAAATCACTAAGCTGTTGAATTATGTGTCTTGGCTAAAGGTCATCGGCCTAATCAGGGCGACTGGGCACGGATGGTGACAGAGGCAGTCATTAGCGGAGCTCTGTCTGGGAGCTAACCGTGGGGAGGATGACAAGAACATCCCTCCTGCTTCAGCCCAAATGACTGTCTATTTGAAACAATGTACTCTGACGAGCCCTACTTGTTTGAAAAGACAGACGGCTGCATGTATTTTTATATCATCCGTCTGGGTACAATGAGGCGTTAAGGAGTGAGCACGTATAAATTGAAATGTTTGGTTTCATTTTTTGCTATGAGTGTTTTTATTTTGGGAAGATTTTGTTATTTAGCATCAATTGCGGAGTAAACTTGAAAAAAAAAATCCAAACACCGCAGCAGGCTAAGATATGAGGTGGATACTGAACACACGTCACGCTGAACCATTGCACATTAGGATGTCTTTATTCCATTTCACAAGCTCATAAAAACAGACCCTTTCTTCCAAAGATGCATTTCATAAGCCGTGCAAAGATACCTCAGACGATGGTCAACAGAAAGTTTCTTCCCAAGCTCACCCTGCCTCCATGATCTTCGGCCTTACCACTACACAGGTGAACACACACTAATAACCATTACACCACACCCACGGTGCCACCCACAGACACCGGTGCTGACAGTGTAGAAGAGGAGAATAACGGCAAAAGGAGATAAAAACTGTCAAAATCAATGTATGGCTCCTACAGTGATGTTTAAGCAAATAATAATGTAACTCTTTTAAAGGATCATTTGTATTTTTATTTCTCTACAAAGATATTATTTGGCATTTTGCTAATGGTTCATTTGTTTGCTATTTCCTTACTTACGGTGTTTTTTCAGTACATTACGTCAACATTTTGCCCATATAGGGTCTGCTTCTAACACAAACGCCATATTGAGTGTTCTATTAGGATTTTGAGAGAAATTATGGGCTACTTTACACTGAAAACACCAAATTCACTTTTTATCTTAACAAAAATTGAATTCCAATATAACAAATGACTTGGATGAGGCAAAACATCCCCCAAAGACCTACTACTGTCTAATCTACACAAACATATCTATAACCAGGTAGCAGAATGTTTTTTCCAACACATTTTCAGACAGCCATTTTGAAAATAAATTATGCATGAAACGGTGTATGAGGGCTTTGGTGAAACATTACACAGATTAATCTTTCTAGTGTGGGTTGACCTGAGGATAGTACAAGCCACAGAGAGAGGAGTCATTAATAAGACTACGCACAGCAAAACAAACCAAGGGCTCCCACTGCTAAAGGAGCAATCTTCAAACAGGAAATAACAAAAGGCAGCCACATGATGCAAAATATTGTAACTGACAGAAACGGCACTGTACAAATGTCAAGGGACCGTGGTACAACACTTGCCTTTGACAAAAAAGACCAACATTATTCTGGATATAGATTAACGAAAGACCAACAGGGGTCCAGTGATTAAAAATGAATAGTATTTTTCGTTTGTGCGTGATTCCTGTTTGGCATGCGCATTACATAGCGATAATTCGATTTGCAAGTTATGGTTTAGCTCAGTCGGTAGAGTGTGTGGCCCAGAGAATCCAGCACTCGTCCCAGTGTCATGAGTTTGAATCTGGCTCATGACAGTTGACTGAATCTCACTCCCTCCTATCAAATAAAGTGGAAAAATGGCCCAAACAATATCATACCCCTTGTGTTGGTCAAATTGACCCGAAGATGCTGAACGTGGTAGGGCACACAAAATAAGCCAAAGCACAGTACATTTCATGGCAAAAACATGTTAAGTCTACTATTTTTGTCTTTGTAAAATTTCAAAACGAGGCAATTTGACCCGAAGGCAACACAAGGGTTTAAAAAAAAAAAAGAAGATGAACTGAGTTCCAGTTGACCCCCGAAGCTGGAGCTTGGAGTGACAGAATCTTTGAGTGAAATCGTTCCAGTTGTTATTTTTAGCTTGATTTATAACTGCAGATGCTCAAAGACACCACAGCAGCATCCTATACTACACTGATACAGGTAGACAGTGAATGGCTCATAGAAAGAAAGTTGTATTCTTGTATTTTTCACTTCCATGGGTGCCGCCATGTTGGATTGGATGGGGTTGTCAAAGCTGCTCTGAGTTTGAGAGTTGAAGTTCCGAGATCAAGGGCCATTCCAATTTTTTTTAGAACTCTGAAATTCCAATATCCAATTACAACTGGAACTTCTATCACGAATTCTTCTTTTGCCTTTTCTGGGCCGCACAGCAAAATTGGGGATGTGGGTAGTATTGGGGAGTCAATACTAAACTAGGCCTGTGCTGTCGTCCCCGACAGCAAGGTGTATATCGACGAAACAGCCCCATACGTCTGCCCCATACGTCTGCCCCATACGTCTGCCCCATACGTCTGCCCCATACGTCTGCCCCATACGTCTGCCCCATACGTCTGCCCCATACATCTGCCACAACTGTCACCAACAGGCACCTTAATCAGACTTTGTGTGATTTCTAAGGGTTTTTATATTGTTAACGAGCAATTATGAGGCCCCGCCCCCAAACCATGACAAACATTGGAAGGGTATATTTTACTTTTTTGATTTGTCTGGATGTTTGTGAAGGATGTTTTTGCCAAGTTTTGTAAAATTCCCTAAAACTTCATTGTTCTTTCAGACTATAGGGGGCGCTACAGAGGTAACTGGCAATCATAATAGGGGAAAGTATGTGCACGTTAGAGGCTGTCAAATATACCTGACCTCCCAATTTCAAAAGTTGAAAAAGATCCAGCAAAGACTTTTTGAGTTATTGCGTTCACAGTTTTGGCCCGTAATTAATTAATTACTTAATTAATATTCATCGTAGAAGTACCCAAATCGATACAGTTCGGCATCTTTATGGTATGCACCTGTGTGCAAATGTTGAAACTGCTCCGGCAATTCGTTTTTTGAGTTATCGCGTTCACAGCTGGGATCTGCGGACGTGATTCC
>JAVQKC010094026.1:0-11290 GCA_036025475.1 Philypnodon macrostomus
AAAAAGTGAGCATTTTCCTATGGGTATCAGTACTGAGATCGAAATTCGAGTATTTTGATGACACAGCCACATGTGATACTGTACTTTTTTTGGACACTTGGAAGTAATCCTTTACACACTGTTGCCATGTGACTTCCCCGTCTGTGTCTTCCCAAACATTGCCTGTATTTTGTAACACACGGTTTAGGGGTCTTTACATTCACAACACAGTTTTGGAAAGTGTCTGTTTCGGTTTAGGGTAAACATACATTTTCACAGGGCTTTCAAGTGTACCGTCTTTTGATGACCTTAAAATAAAGAACCCAATTGACCAGCAGAAATTCTTATGCAACCTCAAATATTTGTCTATAGCAAAATCACATGAGCCTATGCCTACTGTAACTGGTATGACCCCACTTTTCAGACAAACATTTACTCTAACTCCTAATCAGTCCAGCACATCGGCTCGGAGGGATTTGAGACTATTTCTCAAACTCACAAACTCTAAGACTGTACGCGGCCTCCTCAAATGAACTCTGCTGTGCTTTCAATTCATTTATATAGGATTACGACCAACTATTTGCTAATGCCACTTTTTTTCAGTAAACCACTCAGACATAACTGACGTAACAGATTGTTGTATTTCTTCACCTTTGTTTGAATGAGGTTCAAGTAGGGTTGCTCTTTCTTAGAACTTAGTTAAGCTCATTCCCACATATGAGGTTCAGGTAATTATGAGGTTTTACAGGTTCTGTTCCACAATTAGGCTCGAAAAAAATCTCATGAAAAAGATTCTTAGAAGACGCAATTCCACCATTTGGTTGCGCTTCCTTTAATTTGCTTCTTGACTTTCTTGTTCCTTATTGACTTAAACTACAATAGGCCTACTTGAAGTTTAGAGGCACTATTCTGGCTGGTTGTCTTTTCTTACACATTGTCATATTAGGATATTCTTTCCCAAATCAGTGATTAGCATCTCTAATAAGAAAAGACTAATTTGTCACACATGCAAAATCTCTATGTTGCAAAAATGGCAGCTTTGAAATGAGGACTTCTACCTTCACATCAATGTTCATAGTGGCATGAAACATTTTAACTAAATTCTAGGGATGGACCAATATATCGGCTCAACACTGGCATCACACGATAATCACATTTATTGATATTAGTATCGGCGATATTAAAAATGATGACTTAGCTCCACATATATGTAGCCTATTTTTACATCAGGTTTAGAAACAGAGACAGAAAAGGGCTCAACGGGAAAAAAGTGAATAGTTTTCTATCCTTAATATAAAAACAAAACCTAGTAAATCAAGTTTGCACAATATCAGAATCGACCAACTGGTATAGAATTTTCATATTGGTGCATACTGTAAAAAAAAAAACAAATGTACACTTCTTTGTAGGGCTTTTAAATCCTTTATAGTCAGTACGTCACACGTCCACAAATAAATAAGAATGTAGCCCATAACAACATTTTTATGTCAGTTAGATCAGTGCTATCAATGTTCTCTGAAAAAGCCACATCTTTGCTCTGGGCGTTACATTAGGTTTGCTTTACTCTCGCCTTGTGACTTTGCTCAGACAAGAACATCAGTATATTCTCAAGTCAAACTTTCAGGCCATTTCAAATCAGCCAAGCATGGCAGGAAGTATACCACCTTTAGAAGGAGATAATTGATTGCTGTACCTGTTTGTTACTTTTCAAATATGGCAATGATAATTTATTCTTGCAGGTACAAAGTTGCACCAATGCTTTGCTGACACTTTCGGCCATACAAGAGAATCTGAAAAAAAACACTAAACTCACAAATAGGTCCATGAAATGTCAGCAGCATCCTTCTTGACATAACCACTCTCTGGGGATAAGAGTCCATCCCAGCGCCTGCTACATGTCACTGACTGTCAAACTAAGACAACAATTACATTATAGATTGCACAAGTGCCCTGTATGTTTGTGAGTGGATGTGAATTACACAGGCACACCCTATGCACTTGTTCCCAATCAAATTTATTTGTCATGGTGCATAAAACGGTAAAACATAGAGGAAATAGGATGAATCAGCATGAAATAACGTCAGTGTGAAGAAAAAAGACTTTAGAGAGAGGAGGAACTGCATGTTGAGAATGGACAGACAACACACTTCGATGTATAGACTTAAACGTAGAATCCCTTCGAGGACTTTTCCTGTACATAAATGGATTACTCTACAGACTATGTAAAAGGCTCAATTACAGTATCCAACAATGGGCTATGAATTTGAGAAGTAATGATTCCTTTGATGCATATAAACGGTCGTCTGAAAAAGGTAAAACATTGAATTGTGAGACTTTTAGCTATATTTTTCTGTCAACTATATAATGTTAATGTCATGGGTTTTTTCTGTACTGACCTATCACTAAATAACAAAATCAAATTGTTTTTCACAATGCACATGCTTTAAACAGGTGGCAAGTACCAATGTAGATTGGGTTGTTTAAATATAGCACCAACACACAGGGCTATTCAAGGTGAAGGGAATTCAAAAACATATAAAGTGAGGTTATGCTCTGATAGGATTGTCACACTTCCAAGTGTGAAAGCAGCTTTTAATTCCTTCGACTAAATACTACTTTCATGTGATCACGAGGCCTTTCTCTGCAGAAACAACTTTCCATTTGTAGAATGATAAACACACATATTCAAGTTCTTCAATCACATGTGACAATGCAAAAGTAGAACACATACATGGTAGGGCTGTGATATGAATATTTAGATGGTTGTACACTAGTGTCTCGAAGCTCAATGTACAAAACTGACACACGCATGACATCACAGCGGTCCAACATGGCCGCCAGAGAATCCCAGTGCTTCACAAAAATGAGGACACATCTTTCAGCATCAGTGCCCCACTGTCTACAGACTGGCATAGACAAACACACCCGCCCACACAGACAAAGACATACAGACCGAGACCTCTGCCAACATCCACTCAGAACCCCATGTACATTTTTTCAATTAGAGCACACAGAATGGCTTAATTCATTCTGCTCCACGGAAAGAAAAGAAATGAAACAAAATGTCTGCCATCATGAAAAGAGAAGGTGAATTAAAAGAACGTCTCATGACATGCAGCAAAGATCTCCCATGATAGTCCTCACAATGTTGTCCAGTGTTCCAATGTGTTATAAAATAAAAGGCAGTCTGTTCAAGTGCACAGCAATATGTACACATTTATTTGGAGCGCATAAACACCATCCCCCAGCCCTGCCCTCCACCTACTCACACACTCACTTTACAGTGACCTAAGAATCTTCCAGTCAGCAAGAGACCAAGCCAGCATACATGTACTCAAATAACGTCACCTTGGATAACCTCATAACACTGGTAAGAGACAGAAAAGGTCGGTCTGAGACTATAAAATATAAAGCTGTAAACAATATGAAAATAGGAGGTGGCTCAAGATACCATATATCACTATAAAGTACCATAATAGGTTACTCTGTTGGGTACTGTTGTTAACACACCATGGTGACGTGAACACACGTGTCATGTGTCAAACTGTTCCATGAACTATGGTATGAAACTGTATCATAAATATGCTGAAGGTGTGAATTAGCTTAACCATACACAATTGTACAAGAACAACACTGCAATATAATAAACATGGTTGGTCTTGAACTGGTTGTTTTTAATTATTATTAACTTAGCCCTGCACAATTGACCACTCATTTTTTTAAGATTTGACTATAAAGCTACTAAATGCCCATTTGTTTGCCAGTCTGTTGATAACCTTGTTCCTCGAGTGTTGGTGCTCATCAGTAGACAATGGCTTTTAGAGGCTGAAAAAACTGTGCCTGTAAATAATCCTGGTGAGAGCTTTGACCCAAACAGTAGCTGAGAACAGTGTCCTATATCTATACAGTTCTAATATAGTTAAGTTTAACAATGCAAATCGAAAACCATGTCAATTTTACATCTCTGAGTTAAGGCTTGAAAATAGGTCTTTTGCAATTGTATTATCACAATATTGACAACGTTATATACATATATCGCAAGAAGCAAATGTATCACAATAGTGCTATGGTGTTGTGGTTGATTTAGTACTCATCTTAGCCTTAGTTTGGTCCTGGTTATTCAAGTTTTGGTTTGGTCCTATAAGCGATAGCCGCTCGTCTTCTATTTCCGCTTAAATGCACAGTCATAAAATTTGTTGAAGTTACTATTTTAAATCATTATCACCAAACTCAACATTGTTCATGCATAGTGCATGTTTCTTCTAATAATTTATGAAGCAGACCTATTCTGAGCCAGCACAAACAGCTATCTCATGTTAGCTATGTAAATGAACGTGGGGGCTAAGTGTAGAAAACACTGCCCACCACAGATTCCTGTCTTTTTCCACTGGCCCCTGAGAGCACAGTGCCAGATCTTTGGCTGTGAGCAACACATACAAAGCAGGTCATAACCATTTGCTCTTCACTAACTGTATGCGCTAACTAGCAAGCTTTTATTTACTGGCAGGCGTCTAGAGAGAGGCTTGAAATTTGCTGCAATTTAATTATGAACAGCACACTGTAAAGAGCATGGGAAATTGAGGTGGGCTGTGGGGATAGGCACCATGTACAATGTGTCCAGTCAGTTCATTTCTGGATTTGTATGATTTGACTATATTCATATGTTTTTTGAATAAGTCTACGTGTCCATGTTGTAATGCGTCATTTGCTAAATTAAAGGTTGAACTTTCTCTGTAAATATGTGTCCCTTCTCAGAAATCCATTCACTCAGCTCTGAACACTCCTTTAACATTGGTCTTTAGTTACAGGGTAGTGACCAAAGATCATGCAGTTTTCTCGAAATACTTGGTAGGATGCCAAAGTAGTTTGGGCCCTGACATAATGCACAAAGGGGTTCTGCAACATATTCTTGGAACTGGACTTTACAGGTTTGATTACACAAGTACATTCAACTTGGAAATCTTTCACTTTAACTCCTAAAGTATGTACCAGGTGAAATGAACTCGAATTACTGTACTGCCCACAATGTGCTGATACCACAAATAGTATCTAGCAAAACAAAACAGCCTTGATCTATGAAGTATCATTAAGTGCAAAATCTAATTTTCCATCATATTTGAGAATACAATGTCATGATCATACCAGAATCTTTGTCATACTACTTCTCAGCATTGGGCTATTGCTACATGCTCCTGTTCATGCTGAAAATACTTGGAATAATCAAATGTGCACATGCTCCCTTTCCTTTAGGTTTTTTTCTTCTCAAGTACTAATGCACAGATATGCACAAGAAACACACCCACACACTCACAATGCATTCACCACGATATCCATGCCATGTGATCTAGCTAGGCATTAAGCCAACGGCCAAACATGTCACTTACCAGAAATCTCTGAGACAAAGTGAGAGAGCGTGGCAGTGTGAGCGTGTGGAGAGCGATTCTGCACATTTGTCCATTTGTGAGAGTGTAACAACAGAACATAGACAGGGAACATGAAATGTAGCTGCTACAGTTATCTGCAATGTAGTGTGTGGGGGCAGTTAGTTCTGAGAAAAAAGAGCCACGTGATCTTTTGAGAGCTAATGTGGAATTGTTCTGCGGAACATGCCATGTTTACTGTTCATTGTCTAAATTCCTGGAAGGCTTCCTAAAAAGCATGTAGAGAGCCAGCCCAGTCAAATGACTTTGAAGCCTGAGAGCTCATGTAGGTAGTGGTATTTCTTCACAGGTTTACTCATGATTGAGTATGTGCTGTGTTTTCCAAAGTAAAACCTGTTGTGAAAGCCCGGGGCTGAGGCGATTATCTCTGCAGATTTGCTACCTTTCCAGGTGTGCACTTTCCAAGAGAAAAGCGGGTGTGGCCAATCCATGTTCCTAGAAAAAAAACAAACTCAAACTAGGCTAGAGGAGTGGAGCTTTCTAGGAACTGCCCTGCCCTGTTGCACAGGTTTTGGCAATCAACTTAAACTGCACACATACTGTAGGCACACATGTAGGGAAGTGCAGTTCAAACACACAGGCACAAACACTAGCTCATTTCACACACACAAAAGCATGCTGATGAAACTGGCAGTCCTTGTGTATTAATTAGAGGGCCTAAGGGACCCGTGGTTATGTAGATTTAATTTAGTTGAAGTAAATTTGTGTTTCAGCTCATCTGCCAAACTCATTAATTTGGTATTCAACTCAATCCGACTCCCAATTTACTTTTGGATTTGATAAGAAAATAAGTGGACAGGAAAAGGTCACACGAGGCCCCACAATGTCCAAGCCCACACAGACAGTCAAGTGGCTGTTTTATGAAAATTGAGTAAAGTCCCCTTCTTGTCACCAAACAACTGAATTTGTAACTGGGACGCCACACGACAAACAGACTGAAGCAAAAGGTTCAGAATGACTTGCTGCCTAGACATGTTGATAGCATATAGTCAACGTGAAACTTCTATTGCACAAACTGTGACATTACGTTGCATTTGACTGAAATGTAAGTTTCATGGTGAACTGGATTAAGGTGACTATTTCCTCATACATTTTAACTTGAAAATGGTATCTTCAAATAACACCACAAGCAGGTTTCTTAACATTGGCAATGTCATAACGCAATAACTAGAATTCTCCAGTACATGGAAAAGGCAGCTCCCATGTATGAGCGTCACATAACATCAGTAATGACTCATCTGTGTCTCAGGAATAAACATGAATAAACAGGACCCTATTCATCAAGTATGCTTCAAGGAGGAAACAATGTGGGTGTTCTTAGAGCGATAATGTGCTGGACTTTACCTACAGACACATAACAGTATTTTTTATTATGAGGTCAGTTATTAGAGTTTTGGGGTGTTTGGGTGAAAGTATAAGTGAAGTTGGAAATAAGATCATGGCACTTAACTTTTGATCTAAGCGACAGTGGAAAAGCACCTGCTGGTCAACTATAATGAATGAATGCCACGCGGTGCAGTCATTTATTTACATGAGAATAATTGGTTTGATGATTTGTTAGCGGGAAAGCAGCCATATTTAGATTTCCAAGAAAAACATCAAAATTTCACAGTCTTGTATAAGCTCTGCCTTATTTGACCCACACCATGTTGAACCTCTGCATCAGTCGGGCTTGAAAAAAAAACCAAAAACTGTATGTTGTATCTCTCTCCCCCTCGCTCTCCTTGACACTCCCCACTAGCACACAGGCCTGGGCCCCCTTGTGGAATGCTGTATAGTGCTCGGCCTATGGAGGAAGGACATCCCAGGACACCGGCAATAACACACAGGGTCTAACACACTCATTCACAACACACATGCAAACATGCACACACACGGACAAATACAGCTGTTGAGAGCCATCACAAACCCTTTGGCCAACATCCAAGTCAAAGAGTTGGAAGGCCTCCATTTAGGGAGAAAGAAGAGAATATTTTTTTCCATGTATGTTGTGTCGAGTTAAACACTGAAGATAGAAACTTGGCAGTACAAAGCCACATTACCAAGAATTGATAGCCCTGCAGAGAGGCGGAGGAATACATAAAGTAAAGCTTGAATAAACGCTGTCCTTGTGTTACCTTAGCCTGGCAGGTAGCCTATGCACCTATGGATTCAGGCAAAATGTTAAACAACTGTATTCTCAAGAGATGCATGCCCGTACAGGGTAAGGTTAAAAGGCAGAGACCAGTTTCTATTAACCAACAAAACATGTGGATGCAGAGGTTAAGCGTGTGATTGATGTTGTGTCAGAAAGAGGCAAGAAAAGTGACAGGAAATGAAGTAAAGTGCCCCAGCTCACCACACACTGCATCAGAGAGGCTTAGGCCACACTGTACAGCATATAGCTCCAAGGGTTTAGGGAAGGTGGAGTTGAACAACACTTCATCTGTCACCTAACAGCTAGCAAAGTTAAACTGACAATTCTGCTACTGAGGAACACATTCTGTTCTGGTTTAAGCCCCACTTACAGATAATTGCAAATTTTGTATTAAGTATTGATGTTGTTAAAAGTATAAACGTGAAATAATATCATATGTAGGCCTACTTCTAATTCTGCTCACTTTAATTTACATGTTGGTATAGGCTATAGACCAGAGATCATCAATCAATTCATGTAATCATTGGTACTTGCATATATACAAATGTTCTCCCCGTGGTTGTGGTGGGACAACACAAATGGAAGCCAACTGATTTTAATGCCTGGCAAATGTTTACAGAATATTTCATAAGCTGCACCAAGGCTAGGATACTTAAAAAAAACACATGCAGGTCTATAACACAGCATCAAAATGTCCTCATAACAATGAAATAGACTGGTTTTATTCTTTAGAAGTTCCCCTAATGTGCCACTGAAACATATGGAGCCGTGGTGTAAGGGAAGACAGAGAATGTCTGACTTGATTATGACGCACAAGACGCAATTTCACGCTTCACTCTCACTATAAGCCTATAGCCGAGTTTCATATATATAAATATATATAAATAGTTCTCAGAGTGCTTCTCACCCAAACACCAAAATCAATCCACGGTGTTATTGGTCTCTTCCTGAAAATGTTCTCTCTCGTGAAACTTTAAGACTTATCGCTTCTATCAGACCGTAATGCCAGCGAAATGCGTGGCTAAGCAACTCACACGGGCACTGTATTGTATGGAGACACGAACGGGAATATTAACGCATGATAAACCCTATGCGTCATGCTAACCAGACAACGTAAACATACATGAAGACACAGATATACAGAGGACAGGGGGATATAGTTACCGAAACTGGGCGCTATCCCACAAACAGCAGTCTCTCGGTGGTCACGGTGGTTGTGGATGTGGCGGCGCTTTCTCTTCGGAATAACCTACAAAGTTTGGTAAGGTGTTAGAAAAGGCAGGCCGCGTTTGCCTCGTCCGTTGGCTCACTCTATCACTCTCTCGTCCCCCATCTCTGTCTATCCCACTAGCTCTCCTCTGTGAGTGTGTGTGCGCTCTCGTCTGCCTCGGTCCCCTTGCAGGAAGTGAACGCCGCTCACATGAACACTATACGGACAGCGGGCAGTCTGACATCATGCACCATTTGGTAAAGTGTTCTTTTTAAAGACGCAGACGTTTATCGGGGGCATGCCAGGTTACTGTCAGTGGGTTTCCTCGTGGCCCACACTGTAGTCCACGCTGCAAAAGGGCTGGTTCATGTATGCGCTTTCCGGACACACGAACTCGGTGCACTCTGGAGACTTAAAGGTGTAGTGGTACACGCTATACGGAAGACTAATGTGTCCTACATAAAGTTGCGAGACGTGGATGGGGCAAACGGGATGGGACTGCCTCCTTCTGTTTCCGAAGACACGTTACATGCGTGGTATCGCCTCACGTGGACTTGCGTAATGACACCTCAAGTTTATATTTCTGCTGCATGCGCCAAGTGGGCTGGTATACGACCACTGTGCCAAAAGTCACTATATTATTGGTACTTACTGGGTATGGGAAATGCATTTTTGTGGATGTTAATGTCGTTAATTGTGTTCCGTTACACTAGTGCTAATGGTTGTGCACAGCTAACATCAGCACAATGTATTTCGACAGCTTTCAACTATTTGCATTCGGCTAGTGGCTTATATGCGGCCTGTAGATCATGTACAAGCACCTCTATATCATGTTACTGTTAATGGGGAACTTTAATTGTAGGGTACGTTAAATATACAATGAATAAACACATGGTTTTTTTCCATATGGATGGTTATTCTGACTAGTAGCATAAATACGGTATATCTCTTTAAAAAAGGAGACATGAACATAGAACTGACATTATCAGGAGTGTGCTCTATATGTCACAAGACTCTCCAGCTCCACTAGGCCGCCAAACAGCATATGTGTTGATCCTTAGAACAAAAGCACATTGTAGACCCTGATTATTCATTTAGCGCCTGGAACCACATACTGATCTCAGAGATATAACAGTGACCCCAGTGAGCCTAAAGTGAACTAAACCATACAATAAATGGGGTTTATTATACTGTACGCATCTTATAAATGTACCTTTCCAGTTATAGCAGCTACAGTTGCCTTTTTTCGATCTTGACATGTGTGGTATGAGATTTGCTGAAAGGCTATATAAGGTGATTGGGACAGAACCATGGTCTTTGTTATACTTGGAGGGGCTATGGTTGGTGTTTGTGTGCCAGGAGAAGCTAAACAGAGAAGTCAGTCACAGCAACTCTGAGACAATGTCATGTGATGGAGCATTTGACCCAGAGTCATTTCAATTGAAACTGTCACACACTCTTATGACACAGCTTGAGGCCTGTTGTCAACAGTAAACATACGGATGTGTGTAGGGAAACCACAAGACACTGGGTCGACAAAATGATTTATTACATCATTTAGGAAAACTATTGATGTTGTCTCATTCTATATTTTATTTTCTGCATTTTCCAGAAACAGCAATGACATCTCATATTTTGACATTTATTAACATGTAGTTCACGTGTATAAAGATAGTGTAAGGCAAACGTATGCCCTTTTTGGCACAGGTATCATTCCTCAACCGCTTTTCTGTGCAATAACTAACATTCACAGTGTAATGCATTTTTATTTGTTCGCATCTCACTCATATAATCTGTACAAACACCCAAACACAGATATACGCTACGAGTCTAACAAATTCAATCTCTTCAAACTCTTGTTTTGTTTTTCAAAAAATAGATTCATTGTATGTAGGCATATATGCAATACACCAGGACTTCTCTTATCACGCACATATTCTCTTTACAACGGAGCTACATATCAACAAAAACCATGAAGCACCAACCAAGCCCCCCCACCAGAAACATTGTAATCTGCATGCTGTAAATAATAAGGTCATTCAGCACCCCGAAATCCAAGCGCCTGTGCCCTAGCAGAAGAAGGATGACCGATAGTTTGTACTGCAGGCGCAGGAGGACATGGGCACTGACGTACTGCAAGAAAAACAGGGTGGAGAGCGCCACCCAGAGCAGAGAGGTTAGCAGACTGCATCCAAAGTAGAGGAGAAAACGGAGAAAGCTGTGCATGCAGCGTGAGCGCAGATAAAGGTCAAAGTTATTGTACTTTGTGCGCACCAGCTGGGTAGTGTGTGTCGACCCGCAGGCTGAGTGCATGCAGGTTGTGTGGGGCCCATGGAAGCTGCGCACTCGCCGTGGGATGGGGATCACAGGCATCAGTGGGCCACTGGAGCCCAACAACGTGCACAGGAGTCCAAGAAACACGGACACACCAAGTCTTCTGTGAATGCTACCTCCGAAAGGCCAGTGAGCTTCATTTGGAGGAAGAACGGGATTTTCTGGATGCCCAGGGATGAGATGTGGACG